>PDGT01000007.1:6914097-6989945 GCA_003671415.1 Megathymus violae
ATATAAGCAAGACTATACAACAATTAAAAAGTAACTTTCAAATTTTATGATTATATTATAAAAATAAAATTATAAATATGTAGTTCCGTATCACAATCCTGATAATGTTTTTAAATAGAAATTACCAAGCAGTATAGTGAAAATAATACTCGAGAGTGTCAGAAAAAATAAACAGATGGAATTTTAATCATAAATTATAGTTGTTATAATACTAATATATTTTAATACATCGCTATCCTTTAACAAGCTAAACAGGGTTTATGTTTCTGCTCAAATTTATGTATTTATTTAAAAAGATTTTAATTTTGATAAACAGTAATTCACTTAGAATCAACTGAATGAGGTGATTCCTTACGATAATTTTCCTTCAACAAGTTTACTATTTTCTACTTACGTTTTAAAGTCCGATACTAAAGAAGTCGTTTCGAAAAGTATTTTTCTTCTTTAGAAATCCAGTCCTTGAAGCTAGCAATAACTTTTGCCAAACGCAGACTTGAAATTGAAGTTATAATATGAGCGATATTATTTTTGATGGCTTTTGAAAAAGTTCCAATCTAGGCTGTATTATTCTGCACTTCCGATGTGTTTTAATAAAATAATGTTCCTGCAGGAATACAACAAAATTTATTGAATTAAACCGACTAAAACCTTTAACTTACGGTTACCTAATTTAAATTCAAAATCACTGTTTTATTTTTAAGTTATATATTTTTAAGTTGCATGGTACATTATAAATATATACGTTTTCAATGGCGTATTTTATCAGGATTAAATTAATTTTGAGGAGGTAATTCGAGTGAACGGTAATTCTTACGAATATGTTATGAATAATATACATATATTGCTTTTTCTTAAGAATAGGCTATAATGCCTTAACACCAGCTAACACTAGGGCTTCTAGCAGTATGAAAAATGTAAACGATATCTTTTAAATCATGCCCTATTATACCTGTCTTGTCAGTCATTAACTACACGGATTACAATCATAAGGTAAGAGAAAACACCTTACAAAACTGTCATGGTGGAAAGGTGGAAATATCGCAGATCAATTACAAGTCAGATGTTAAACTAATCAAGGAATAACGTTTGAATATTGTTAATTATTTCTGTGGAAGCTGTATCTCAATCTCGGTCGATAATGACAGCAACTGACTGAGACAAATGGCTTGAAGTGACAGCTGGAATTTGATTGAAACTATTGAAAGCGCAAACTATTATCTCGTATATAAGCGAGACAAAGTTTGAAAGTCGATGAAAATAATTTAAAATTAAGCTTTATGTACTACTACTACTACTACTACTTCTACTTTATGTACTACTTTACATAGTTAAAGAAATTAATTGTATTTATGTACTACTTTACAAGAAGTTAATTGTATTTTTGTATTCAATGTCATCAGATTATTAATTAAAGCTTACAGTTATGGTATTTTTTATGGAAGTAGCTGACGAATAAGCATTCATGAATGTTACATGGTACTGTATATCACTTATATATTACCATCGCGTTGCCAGCTGTATTGAAGTAGAAATCCGACAATAACAGGCACTTTTGTTTGAACTCTACAACCAAAACACGCAAGAAATATTTCAATATTTGTTTTGATACTAAAAGCAGGGTGGTAGCTAGCCCAGAACCCTACCACGATGCATGGGTACTTTCGATTGCTGACTTGTTTCAATACTAACTACTGTCTATTTACTTTTTACTAGCTTACACAACAACACACATTCTTAATAACACAAAAACAAAATATACGATGAGACTTTGTAAAATTATCATTTTTTTTTACATCAAAGTATTGTTTCGCAACCTGGCAATTTATGTCAACAATACATATTTATTAGTATGCAAATTTATGATTAAAAATTTGACGTCAATGATATTTATATATTCCTATTATATTCCCCGCAATAAAATAATACAGCTAAGGTACAGAATAAGGTATATTAAATTTGAAATTTAATTTAGTATTCAATATTCGCTGTGAATACTTTGAAAGCGTTAATGACAAAGGAAAATTTGTAACTCAAACGTGACTTATTTATTTTCATTTATTTATCAGTCACATGAAAATATTTATTTTGCAGAATCTCTCTTTATTTTGTTTTGTTTTAACGCTTATTACTTTTTTACAAAAGGCGGACTTTATGCTTATTAAAAGTCTTTACTAATCAACGCATGGCAACGATGTTAATTTGTGATGTCGGTTACCAGCGGTACACTCCCGCGCAAACAAGGGTAAGCGCGCTGACGTAGAGAGGGGATAACCGCGCTGGGGTACATTATCTCTTCTATTCACTCTATATTATTATCTTGTGATCCATTTCTTTTTGGTAACTAAACTATTATTTTATGAAAGTCTGTCGTCATATGTTTTTTATTAGATATGATAGGCAAATCGCTACCGGAGCGATGTAGATATTGGAATTTCAATTTTCATTTTCTCACATTTTTCTTTTACGAAATATAGATTTTATATATATTTTTATATCGATAAATAAATACATACAAACAGGACGTTTGCCCGGATTTGCCAGTAAATCATAAATACATAAATTATTTGCCTTTAATATTATAATAAATATTATATCAGTAGACCCAGGCCTAATCAACCATGTTTAGAAGTGAGTGTTTGCGCTTTTTTACCTAGAACGTCTTAAAAGATCTGGTTAAACTTTTGTTAAAATTTTAATCTTACTTAAGCTACAGGTATTGTTATTTCAAGATCTTAACGAATTTCGAATTCATGAATGATTGAATTGGAATAATATTACAGTTCACTGCCGACCTTGAATGTGATTATTAAATTAAGAGCTATGGCAAAATATTGCAAAAAATATATTATATACTGAATTTGAAGGTTTTTTACATCTACTGTTAGCAAATATTTTTGTAAAACGTTTACTATTCATTGAATAATTATATCTGCTACGTTCAATGTGTATGACTTGACCTTTTTTCAATCAAAATAAAATATACCTTATTGGAATCGAAAATAATCAACCTTTTTTTTACTGAAATATTTTTTTTCAATAGGTTCAGTAAGAGTAGATCCAGAGATAACAAACAGAATACAAATAAATATATTCTCATTTTTCTAATAACGGTATAGCCTAACACGAAGTCCGGTATCTCTGATCCTAAGTTATTGTTACCAATTGAAAATATTGGCGGGAAATGAGATCTAATATTATGGAGCTCTAATAACTAAAGCGCTTGTATATAGGGCGATTGGTTCATTAATGTGACGTAACCTGCGATAAATTAATATCTATTGTAAGTCCGGTCAAATTTAAAGAGAAAGTCGGTTCTCCGCACAATTTCACTAAAAATAATAATTGTCCACACAAACTTCTAAATGGACCGTTATTTAGCATTGAAATATTGCACACACAAGAAATCATTAAGTGTTCTTAACAAAAACGTTTAACAATTTAAGTATTAGTCATTATCACCACGTCAATGCATGCATCCATTCTGTCTCTTCCTAGCGATTGAGCGCGCTAATGTGATGTGAAGACGTTATGCAGAGAGGCTGGCGAGATACTGCCAAATCGCGTGCTTAACACACACATATAACGCAAAATATCAAGCGTGTTATTCGAACGTGTCGAGTGTGTAGCGAAATAGGAAACGGGTGTAAACGATTTAATATAATATATTTATTACCAGAATTAAAATTCATGTTACCAATTATGTGTTACTTGCTAAGTTTTTATAATGAGACGAAGTGTTAAACAGATCACACGATACGAAAATGTTGTTCCTACTAGATAACATTTGGGATTCAATGAACACCAGCACGTGATCATGTAATATTTATACGACTTGATCAAACAAATCAATCAATCAAAATATTTATAGCCATGTACTCGTATGTATGTATCTTATAAGTAATTAGTTAGTAACTAATTCGTTTTTATGAATTGAAATCCTAAGTTATACCTACTGAACACTAAGTCCTTATTAATTGATTATCCTACGCCCAGGCCAAAGGCTGAATCTAGAAGCTTGAAACAATCGACAAACGATTTACACATTGAGATAGAATTCTTTTACACGTAGTTGACATTTTTGTTTGTTGTACCATACTCATAAGTTAAGAATACAACACGCGTATTCAATATCTAGTAGCACTCGGTGTTTGTAAACATTTGGTTCTGTATTTGGTCTGGATTCCCGATTGGTAAAGAAATTTGTGCGAATGAAAAATGTTTTTAGGGTCTTGGATATTTTTATGTTAGCATTGGAATAGCTCTGCGGCATTAAAACTTACGAGTAATCCAAAAACGTGAGTGTGTGACCAGTGTCACCGCGGTTTTCTCTTGGTTCTAGTCCCAACAAACGTAATTTTTTAATGTTACGTTATAATAAATCCTGTGAAAACGTTTGCTTACCTCAGTCATAATTGTAAAATGACGCAATATAACTTTATACATTCTATGAGGAATTATGGCCAGATAACATTATCTGTTGTACCTAAAATCTGGAATCTGTTTATTTGTTATTGTTTTAAAATACAATTAAGAAGGTGTGGTTACGGCGCTATTTATTTTTGTTATTGTTATTGTTATTCCATTATTATCTAAGACATGAATAACAAAAGGTAAATTATGTAGATACACTCTTCGGATATAATAATAGCAGCTTTTAGAATAAAGTGGCAACCTCTTAATTTAGTATAAGTAATACGAGATGTTACTCTCTCGAGCATTATTGAGGACATAAACCGTCTATTTATTTTTTCCTTCGGGTCTTCAATTATTCCTGCCTTAAAAGGAAACATTAGTTGAGATTAATATTATTATTTTACTCTGGTTTGTATTGTATGAATTAGGTGCTGTTGGAATTTAATATAATCGTATAATTAAGATATCTACAACAATCACTGCTCCTAAGCTTTTGTTTCGTGAAAATAGAACAGACCAGAATATACGTAGGCAACATTTCGCTTAAAAGTGGGACTGTCTGGCTCAAAGCGAGGCTTGTGATCATGTCAGGTTTGGACTTCCTTTAACAATACAGTGGATATAAGGCAAAGCCTGGAACAACATCTCAATACTGATCGGTAGCTTTGGATGTAATTCAGATCCACATCATCACAAAACAAGCAGGAAGAACTTAAAAGTTTTAGAATATCACTTGATTAAATTATAGAATCACTTATTTATGCGCCCTGACTACATATTAGTAGCAAATAGAGTAGAAGATAAGGATGTACAGTCGATGTGAGTTCTTTATGCCTCTCGACAATCGTCATATAAATATCAACTACCATCATAGCGAAGGAAAAATAAATAAATAAATAAACGTTTACACACTCACACCCCCGCACTAGGATTCCCTGTGTTGCGGGTGGCATGGACATACACAATTATCACATCACAAACACCCATGACCCGAGAACAAACATTTATCTGTCACATAAATATCTGCCCCGACCGGGAATCGAACCCGGGAATAAATTAAAGAGTAAGGAAAAAAAGTAGATGCAACTATA
This sequence comes from Megathymus violae, assembly GCA_003671415.1. NCBI lineage: Eukaryota > Metazoa > Arthropoda > Insecta > Lepidoptera > Hesperiidae > Megathymus > Megathymus violae. Next base: position 6,919,602 of record PDGT01000007.1, read on the forward strand.
ATCATATAAATACATGTATTATATTAGAAATATACATATATTAGGAAAACATTATATTAGAAACTTTAGCAGCAGATACGCTAAAATTGCCAAAAAACATAAATAACCAACCAGATGGACCAAGTAAACAAGCGTAAAAGAACTTCTAAACGTTTATAAATCTATACGGTCTTGTTAAATATATTGTAATAATGGACCTATAAAAGAAGAATCGATAAGCAATCAAGTAAAGCTCTCAAAAGAAGAATTAGGTTTGGTAATTGGAACACCGATCGACGGGTGGCTTCTTCGCCTGGATTGACTCGGTACACTAATGTTAATAGCGGGAAATGCCTAATAATACCGTAAACAGAAGAATTATTATTATTGGCTAAATAAATAGGATTGATTAAACTTTACACATAAATTTTCAGGAAAAGAAGTAAGGGTTATGCTGAATCTGAAATTATTTACTATCTCAGATATATAAGGTATCAAAACTTTTAAACTTTTTATTTACAGTTTGTTTTTTGAATTTCGAAGCATTTAACAATATGATAAAATATAAAGTTTTAAATGGTAAAACGATTCTTAAATAAAATAACGTACGCTAAAACCACGTTCAAATGCTTCCTGGCGATTGAGCGCGTCAATGATGTGTGAGGGTGTTACAAAAAGGATTTGCAATATATTGCCAAATAGATCAAGGGGGATTCGTGTCGATAAGGTTAAATATTGCAAGAAAAACCTTAATTCATACAATCGCCTATCGCCGTAGGAAGATCTCAAACAATATTATGACTATATACAGGGAGCACACCACATTATTTTCTTCGGAACTTATATATAAAGTTTACTGGCGTGTTTTAGAAAATACATGTCAGCGATTATTAATGATTACCATAAAAGCATCAAAGCCTTGTTGGTGTTATGTTTATAGATCGTGAGTATGTGTATGGAGCGGATATAAAGAATACACACTGTTCGGTTGGTGTAGCGCTATTGTATTTTATTTTACACAGGTATTATATTGAAGGATATAATAGTATAATTATGCAAGTATGCGTACTAAATATAGGTACGGCATAGACATCATTGATAAAATAATCTATCGATGAATATGTAAACTTAGAAATTGATTATATCCCGTCTTTTAAGTTTAAGTGAAACTTTTTTCGTTAAATTTGTATGTTAATCACATTTTACCACTTTACACGGATAACTCTATCGAGTGGGTGAAAGATTTAAATTTATCGAATGTAATAACTGAGCGAAGTCGCGGGCAACAATTTGTCTGTTCAAAATTCCGAAAATACGGCGATGTGAAGGATAAAACATTATGGTGCCAGTGAATAAATTGTATTCTACGTTCAGCGATGCTTTTTACGTACATGCGAGTGCCAAACTCTCCAGTTTAGAATTGGGTCTGCTCTTTCATGTCATGAGACCCAGCGGGAGTAGAATAAAAGACTTCCGATCAAAAGTCACAATTACGTTGTCACAATCTTAAAATAAACTAACTTTCAAAATTAAAAAAAATATTAACTTATCTAATGCGCTTTTCATTTATAATATACAAATTAGTTTATTTTAGGAACTATTATTATAAGTTTACTTGTATGTACATCAATTCTGAATATTATAAATAAAAATTATCATTTATTTTGATTTTTTATTTTCACCATTTGTAGAGAATATTTTTTTTCAATGAACTCATAAAAAATAATAAAACAGTTTCATGAACGAACAAACATGCACTACAAGGGAAATGTTTTAAATCGATGTCAAGCTAAATATATGGTTAGTATTGATAGATACAACAACTATAACTACAATGATAGGTTCAGTTCCGCCACCTCGCACTTTTTACTAGTATTATATTACGTTATGAATTAAGGTATTTAAATCTTTAAGTATTGCCGTTTAAGGCGTGGTATCGACTTAGAACACTTCAGTGTGTATTGTGTATAATAATTTAAGTTTATTTAATTCGACATTACCGTGTGTAACACATGGAGTAATAGTTTATTTTATAAATACTGTTTACAAAAAAAAAAATATTTTGTCTATTTTTTGTGTCAATATGCGTACGCATTAAGTATGTATTGATTACGAGATTACAAAATGTATTACATAACGGCATGAGCAGATCACAATATTGATTATAAGCGCCTCATCTGCTCAACACACAAAGTAGATTTTTATCAGCTAATCTCAGTATTGTCCCCTAGACCGAATCATTAACGGATGCTGCTATTTTTGTTAGCGTTACGGGATGATATTTTTTAGACGATATCGTAATTTTAAATTGAAAAGTAAATTGTTTTATAATATTATTTTACCAATAAAATCGCTTTCAGCTTACGACTTTTGCCGATGTATCCGTTCATTGCCCGCCCGTGCACCGCAACTGTAGTAGTTTTCAAGCGCACAGTAACTCTGCCAAGCACTGTACCGCGCCTATTTGCCCTTTTTGCAAAGCGAACAGACCGAAATGCTATATTGGTTTAAGTTTATGATTAGTCGAATGCGCCAATAATGTTAGGTTGAAAAAATCCAAAACATATGCAGCTACAAATAGAAAATTTAAAAAAATATTACACACTTCTCCCGCACTAGATTATTATGGCACGCTTTCGGATGTTACTTACCCATGAAGGAATTACTAATAACCCGGTAATTTATGTTACATTAATTTGTTTCTAGGATACGAAACTCGGAAAAACCTTCGCTTGCCAGGCAGAGACTACAACTTGGGCATAGAGTAGTTTTTGACGAACAGAGTGGAAATACGGTTCCATTCAAATTTTAGTAAATAATATAATCGTTGACAATTGAAACAAGGCCTTCTCGGATAGTGATGAGATTTCATTTTCGGAAGCTCTATATTCCAATGTTTATTCTTTTGGTGGCTTAACAATAATTTCATGACAGATAGACCTTTCATAGTTTATTTGTGTGCGAATAATTATATAAAAATAAAATGAAAAATTAAACGAAATTTGCTTATAAAAAGCACAGAATACCCTCTATGATGTAACATAGTGCCATCTACTAGCAAGTTACAATAAATTGGATGGAGATTAAATAATTTCCATAGTCAATATTCTTTGACAGTTGATTAAACGCTAAATAATGAGTTTTCTATAACGCCAACTCGTGGCGAGTAACATTAAACTATATAAAAACTTTCTCCGTGACAAAATAAACGTGAGCCTTCACGGTTATCCGTCAAACTATTCAAACTGTTGACTTCAAACTTAGACTAACCAACCATAAACATCTAGTTTTACGTATACTATACGATTGAGTTATGCGAGTAGGCAAACCTTTTTGGCACCTTTTTTGAACATCATAATAAATTCGAAATATATACCCTTACAAAACATATATGTAGTGCAGTGGTTAATATGTAGGTCTTCCTCTAACGATCGTGTCTCATATCTGGATGGGAAACGCATATTCAAAGTAATAACTACGTTCTCAGACTTTAGTGATATCTGCTAACCTTCTTTTATCCAAAATATCCAAGCCAATCAGATATAAGTAGATGTTATAATTGGAAATCAATTCATAAAATAAATATTGCAAGTATAACTTTAAAAAGAAACAGAAAAACCATCTGTAACTAAGGAAAATAGTTCTCAGTATAAACTATTCCTTTTATCTCACAAATAAAAACTAACAAGAACACGAAGCACCTTTGAACTCGGCATTAAACCGAAGTTACTTTTAAATGAGCGCAGCGATTCAAATCCCAGGGCTACAGAAATGAACGGATGAGAAACTTCTGAATGGGATAAAGTATGAACACACAATTTGGAAAGGGGAGATTCTAAAGATCTTTTATGAAAACGAACTCAAAAATGAGGAGTTACAGCTGTTAGATTTAGGTACGATTAAGACCATGGAGAATTACTATACTCATATATCTCTCTCTTTTTTATTTATTTTTATTAATCATGTACACACACACTTTTGCAATGTGTAACATTAAGGATCTTAAACATGTACAAAGGTACCGCTTATGTCTTAAGAATTTCTTCCAGCGGACCTGCGACTAGAGACTTGACATCGAGAGGTAGATGAAGTGTGCATCTAAACACATATAATAGCAATATCTATGCATAAATTAGCAAATAAACACAGTATATATATATATATATATATATATATATATATCCTCAAGTGCTTGCAGATTGTTGCAAAGTAAATTAATACTAATTGAATAATAGTATGTATTTTTTATTAAAACTATATCTTTAATACCGTTGTGATTTGAACCTCGATGAAATAAAATGGTGACGTTGAGCGGTCACCGTCGCCTATGGACATGTGCAACTAACGAAGGGTCGCCAATGCATAGCCTTTCTTGAAGAACCCCATGTCATAGCACTCCGGGAAGACCTCCGAAGGCAGGTCATTTCACAACTTACACGTACGCGGTAGAAAATATCGCGAAAACAGGACTGTTGAGGATCGCCACGAGTCCAGATGTTGTAAGTGTAATTTCAATCTTTGACGCGTAGTGTTATTATGGAAAGGTGACGTTGCACCAGTCGATACAATTCCTCGGAGCCCTCAACATTTTACAGTCTTTAGAACACTTAGAGGCAGCCAATGTCTCTCCGAAAACTTTAAAGGTCCTATGTAATTTGTCAGCGATTCCTGGGTTGTTGACGATTCCCTGTGTTGCGAGTGGCATAGATATACACAAATATGACATCATAAACACCCATTATCTGAGAACAAACATTTATCTCTCACATAAATATCTGGCCCGGCCGGAAATTGAACCCGGGAGCCGTAGCTCGGTCGGCAGGATCACTACCGACTGGGCTATGAGGTCGTCACAAAAGGGTTTTTAGCGGTAAATGCCCAAACTTGAGCCTTTGTGGGATTAAAATCAACTAACTTCAGTTTACTTCATTCCGGGACCAGCTCCAGAGAATCCTCGACTTCAGACACTAGTTCAATTCTACTTTGCTTTGCTGCCGGATCACTGCGGTCTACATTTTCTGGTGTAGGGTTGCGGAGTGTAGAGGGTTCGAGGAATTTTATAGTCAAACCATGTATGCGTGTTAACAACAGGAAAGCTTTATTGCGACTACTAACTACACATTACAACCTATCTCAACCACCACATCACCGGGTATTTAAAAAAAAAATGTAACTGCAGCATGAATTTAAATACATAGATAAGTGTTCCGTGTAGTTTGTAGTTTACATTTAATCGTAACTTAATTAATCTTATTCTAAAAAAAATCTGAAAATGAAACTCTATAACGAAACAAATTAAAGTCCAAATAAATTTTATTTCATAGAAGAAATGTTAATTTGTACATACATATGTATCTATCTACTATAACTAATGTTACACTTATAAGCGACATCGTAATATATCTTGATATAACAATGACATCCTTATAATTATTAGCTAACAAAAGGTTTTGTCATATTTTTGTTAACAATGTCAACTTTACCGTTACTGCTTATCTTAACATTAGGTTCCATATCTTCTATAACCGTGTATGGACACCTTCATATAGCTCATTTAGCTTGGTTTCCGTCTCATTTCGAATTAATATTAAGTCATCTTTATTATACGTTACTACACTCTCATTTTTATCATATTGGCATTTCCTATTTAACTTATCCTTTAATAAATGCTGTTTAGCATCTTGTTGTGCAGTTTGCAACCTATATTTTAATTCTAACATACATATAATTTTCTCGATTGTACAATGGATCAACTGCATGTTTTAAATTGCTTGGAATATTACATTGTTTCCCAAATACTAACTCGAACGGTGTATACTTTGTAGATGTATGGACAGAGATATTGTAAGCAAAACACCAGAACTGTAACCATCGGCTCCAAGCCTCCGGGTGCCCATCACACTGTATTCTCAAATAGGCAGAGAGATGTTTGTGCATATTTTCTAGACTACCTACGAATTGATGGTGATTGTTGAATCTATTGCTTTTGACACAAATCCATCGAATATGAGCATTTTACGTTTTACGAATGGAATAATATCACCTATAGAAGGCTTCTAGCGTTTTAAACTTGACCCCCAAATTTTGTTTTACAGATTGAAGGATTTAATATAAAATTTGTGACTTTTGTATTATTTCAATGCGATTCCTCCTTTGAGTGACGTCCCTCATTACGCCCGGTTGAGCATAATTTTTCATTTAGCTCACAGTGGAGGCAGTGAGTTGTTCCGCCTCCTTTATCGCCCTCGTTGTATACAGGTGACTGCGGCTGTTTGTACAAATGATACTTAGCCGCTTTTTGTGTTGTGTCGTTTTATTTGGTTGAGACCTTTCAGAGACAAGACAAAATTTTGTAATTTATAGATAAAAAAAGTAAATGCCTTCACGTTTATATCTGCGAATAACTTTTCGTTTATATTGAGGTTATCGTTGAGATTCTTTGCAAGTTTAAATTAATACATAAACTCACACATATGTATCTACATGTATATGCCTTACACTACGAGTAGCATTCACTGTGCCACGGGAGGAATTAACGCTGTGTAACAAAGAGGGTGTTGATATTTACACTCCTTTTCGGTTCGGAGTCAAGACCCTTTTTAGTTATGCTATGTTTTTTTAGTACCAGGGCGTATAAATGAGGAGTCCCGATTTATAACAATTATTAAGTATGTTTGATTGATTTATACAAACTTAATATAAATCCTTAGAACAATTTAAGATATCCGAAAGAAATACATATACATTTATATGGTTACGAATGAGCACAAGATGTCACAACGGTAGTGAGCTACGTACTGGCTTAATAGAGACAACTAAACAGAATAAATTATAACGTAATTGAGTATGAAAAAATACTGTTTTGTTTGACTGCATTGCACTCTAACACGTTCGTTAAAAAAATAAGCCATACCAACCAAGACTCGAGAACAAACTTCATCACATTGAGATGTCTATTGTGTCAAGTTATAAGACTTGATACATAAACTACAATGCCAACAAGTTATTTAAACCAATAACAAAGACCACTGCAAGTTTAACTTTGAGATCTAAAGTCCAATCAGAAAACGAGAGTACCGTAATATTTTAACGTAAATTAAACCTCTAAAACAGGAATTTGATTATGAAATAGAACACGTAGGTGATGCTTTCGATTTGACATGCATGTGCGCATTTAATAACCGTTTTTTTTGTTTTCGAGGGGGAAACGTTCAAAAGGTACCCGGTGTCGTGGGAACGACGCCGGGTTATGTGGGATTTCTACCGTACTAAACCCCCCCCCCCCGGTGACCTTCCTCAGTGCTAAGTGGAGGACTATGGGATCTCCATAGCAACGCAACCGGAGTCCTTTGAGCGCGATACCCCTGTCGGGCTCTACCCAGTAGGGACAACAAGTCCCTTCCCGCACCATCCAATCTTATCGACGATACGCGGCCACACATACCGTCGTCCTTCCCGGGCTTTCTATTCGGATGGTTCGAGCTTCCACTCTTACCACCCGCAACCCCGGAAGTCTCCTTTTTGTCGCCTCTTACGACAGGCAGGGGATACCGTAGCTCATATTCTGGTTCCGACTCACCTACCATCAGATAATTTCTTTATTAGTTTTAAGGCTTTAGCCACAAGAAAAAAATTAACCCATATACCATCTTAGCTTGCCCTCTGTAGCTGAACTTTGATATTGATACAAATCTTTGTGATAAAAACCACAAAATATGTTGTTGTTATGTTTAGTATTTGTGTAAAAATCTGTTTTGTTATAGTAGGTATATGAACGATTTTGCATGCAAATCTAAAAATATTTTAGGTTAAAGTGGACAAGCAATGTTTATGAAAGCTGTCAACGACAGTGCACTATTTTGGCCTCCCAGACAACATAAACGCGGTTTGAAATAATTAGGTTTTAAGATTATTATGTTCATAGGCTTTGTTTATGATTTCATTTTTATATTCCATGGGATATTTCTTTGAACTTCAAAGCAAGAAAATGGTAGACCAAATATAAAAATGATTGTTATATGCACACAATAATTATATCAAGTTTTGTACATCTAACGAAAAAATTAGATCCCTACGGCAGTATTCACCTGTCTGTCGATCTATCAATAACGTCTTATTTGCGTTGTATTATTATGCATATTTATGTGAACAAAAAAAGTTCAAATTTAATACAAAAATCCCCCAGTTTAAAAATACAAGCCCTCGACTATATGTAGTCATCGTGATATGTGATATGCAATTATTACAACCTTTTACTTGTGTGCGTACAACGATTTTACTATAAACTCAGATTCCTTTGCATATCTAATAAGTCTACTGCAAATAACATTGTTATGGAGGAACGCGACCTGCCAACACAAGTTTTAGAACTGTTGGCCCCAACATCTATAGTATAATAGAAAGTATGTTGTAGACAGAAATAAACATCTTCTTCTTCAACGTCTCATAAACTCATTTTCATCTTATTATCCTTGTACTCATAATCACCATTACAACCCATAACGATTATCTCATTCCTGGACTCAGTGTCCTCTCACAAAGAGTTGTTTCCTGCAGTAACAATTATTTTCGATTAATGCGAAGTTTTATCTATGTTATTAAGGTGTATTTTTATATAAATCTCTGCCAAATTGGTACAAAATTGGTTCACAGAAGTATCCTTTCAGCCCCTTACAAATGGATTGTAATTAAAAAACCCTTTCAGACTTACATTTCCATTGACAACATCCAAAATTGATCGGTCTTTCTCTATATTTTATTTTATTACATCAGACAGGACGAATGACCTTCTATAGGCAGACAGAATGACATTAACTTATCTGGAAGATTGATACTGATAACAGTTCCAGCAGTCATTTGGGTTTTTTGTATTTGTCAGCACCGCCCTCTTGTGTTTGTAAGCAGCACATGGAACTGGTATACCCTTCTCCACTGCTATCCTAGACATCTTATATAAGGCGGCGCACAACAAGAAAACGGGTCTTGCTAGGCTTGGTCTATCGGACAGTGCAACCGAAGCCCACAACTTTCCGCAACAGGGGGGTTACGTCATGAATTCCACACGCATGGCCCACGCTCCGCAGTAGATCGCGGCTGCGTTGGATGCCTCGTATCATATCAACAACTGGTCATTCAATCGATGACAGTTTCCAAAAAATATTAAAAACACACTCTAAACAGATTCGACCATGTTGCTTCGAACAGGTTCCTAAAGAAATAATAAACGAAATTTAGTGATGTTAAGAGAAAAATGAATCACGTAATAATGGAAAAGTGTGCGCCTGTGAACAAATTATAAATAAACATGAACTTGTTTTCATTTTTCTCTAGACCAACTCGAATGCAAGAAATCGTAGCAACTATAGTAGAAATCTTTATCCTCATACGAGACAATTGCTTTGCGCAATCGTATCTTGAAAATGATACACTAAAGGACAATATAAGTGTATACCAAGGATGTTATGGAGCTGCATAACTGTAACCGAAACTATCGGATACCCGAAATAAAAGTATATCCGACACCGTAGCCGGATTACATGCATAAGTTTTGGATAATTTCGGATAGTAACCGAAATTATTCGAAACAATGGGACAATCGGAAATAATTCCATATCCGTAACGGTAACCGAAACTGATAAAATATTATTATATCCGTATCCATATTCAGATCCGAAATTTCGTATCCAAAACATCCCTAGTGTAAACTATAGGTATAAATCAATATGCAAGGTTTAGTCCACGACTCACCTATTTCCGAACTTTTGCATGGGTCTCTTCTTCTTCTCGTAATTAAAAAGGTCTTATGAGTACTCCATCACGCTGCTTCAGTGCGGGGTGGTGGGATCATTAGTAGGTAATCCAAGAGTTAGAAGTTCTTATACAAGGCAAAGGCTTAACTCCGCAGTACGAAAGCACTCAAAAAATATATGTTCTATCGTTAAATCCAATAACAAAGAAGTAAAGAAGTTACTTAACCAAATAATCAATTGCAATCGATATAGTTCTTCGAACTATGACGCGATAATACCATGGCAACCTTTGTCTGATGCAGAACTATGGTAGGTATAGGTTTCTTTTATTGTAAGATTACGTCAATCAATAAAGAATTTTTATGACATTTTTAATCCTTAAAGCACCTGTAGTCTAGTAAGTCGTGGCCCTGCCTGCCATGGTTCTATTCCTGGCCGGGGAAATATTTATGTGACAGATAAATGTTTGTTCTTGGGTTACGGCTGGTTGTTACATCCTATTTGTGCAACCCTATTCCACCCGCAACAGTGCAAGGCCGTAAATATATGATTGATTTAATTGTGTAAATTGATTAAAATATTTATTAAGTACACTAAAATCTTTTAATACGTTATATAAATTTGTTGAGCCCTTTGTTAATTTTATTATTAATGTGTAACATAATGCCTTATAAACTATTCAATTTGTCAGAGATTTAAAATAATAAACACGTTTGATTATACTTTTTTCGGCCAGCTCTCTGCCACGTTTTAAGAAAAAAGGCTCGGCGCGGTGCGTATGAATTTTCAACGAACTTAATTTCAATAACAAAACATTCACGATGCGTGAATTGCGGAATATTTAACCGCCCCAAGCTGGATTTAACAATATTCCGAATTATAAATGAATTCGTTAAGCTTCGTAAATTAATATTATCTATAAAGATGTTCACTAAATTCTGTCCATATTGGTGGGCTTAATTAATTTAAAACACTAAGAGAATTGTAAATAGGTGTGAGAAGACGTGTTTTTCATGGTAAAAGGTGGCGAATGAATATTTCGGGCTAGAAAATATTCATACGGAGTATATCCATCACATATAAATATTTTGTAATGCATAATTTATGCATTAATTAAAATTAACATTCATGACTCTCGTTTTGTTTTTTCTCTCAGTAACTATTATACATCACCGTTATCGCCTACTCTTGCCATCTGCTTCACCATGAAAGAACAGTAGTTTTTGGTGCTAATAAACTAATAATAATATAATATGATCATAATCTTCAATCACTGGAGTATGTGTATATAAAATATAATTATTATAAGAACGGCCACGTCATGAAATCACTGCAAAAAAGGAATAAATAAATAAATATATTAAATGTAAAGCAAACTGCCCTCGCTACGCTTTAGAAAAACTACGCCTTAAGCTTAGAAATAGCAACTGCATTGTTTGGAGTGTGTTTCTCGCTCTGTGAATTAGAAATACATATATTGATTTATAACTTTTTTTATTTTTGAACGAATTGAAATAAAACAATCTTTAAATATTAAGTGATGCTTACTGTAATACATTAATGAAAACCGTGCCCAAATCGGTTATGTCGTGTTTGAAATTAACGCGCACAAACATACAGACAAACAGACAAAAATTGTAACAACTATTATTTTGGGTTCTATTACTTTGATAAGGACCCCTAATAATATTTTTTTCATATATCCTTTATTTACAGAAAGTGCTCAGTTAGAATTTTACTATACGTATAGATCAATCTATATATATATTATGTTTAGTTATTTTTATTTAAGTTTTTAGGTCGCTTTTTCTTAGTTTCATGTTATTTTTCTATTTTTAGCCCTTATAACTACAGCCTAATGAACTGAGCAGCTTGCAAAATAATAATTAATAATGAACGCTTTGTCCAAAATCACAGTTGATTTACAGCCATTTGTTAAGAAGTTTTTATACGAAGTTAGGAAATAAATATTAAAAAGTTAATTTAATAAAAGCGCAATACTTCCCGTGCCCGCATTCAAAGCAAGGATCGTCGTCTGTTCATTTCCTTGAAATAATCTAGATTTTTTTTTAATTTTAAATAAGTTCTTCCAACAACTAACAGGTTTGCTTATTGCAATCTTAGTGTTCGTGCTAGGCTACATTTTAAATTAATTCAAGCGCCGTTTACACAAGAAATGCATAAATTAATAAGAGCTTTTCAATTAGGAAGCTGTCAGACCACTTGTAAATAACTACGATTGCGAAATAATATTTGATCTGTAATTTGATTTTTCTGTAAATGGTAATAAGAAAAATATACTTTTTAGTTTTTTATTTGTATAACAGTTTTATATTGCGGTCCTAACGTAACGTGTAATTAATATCGACATGGTTGAGGTATACTCATAGACATATCTAGGGTTTGCTGTTAAACAGTTTATAATTTAGATTCAAACAGATAGAGACGAGATCTACTGAAATAAACTTAATCTCATACGTATCAATGGAAATATATTGTGATAAATAACAAGCTGATTAATGTGCAGTTAATCGCTTTGTTCTTTGCCAACAACACGAATTTAATACTTAAAAGTATTAAGCTTGAAGTAATTATAGCTCTAGTTGTGAGGTTAGTGGTCGAACTGGCTAGCCAACTACATACCATGTCAATAATTGATTGGGGGATCGCTACTAACAAAACTTTTTGAGCGTTTCTGGGCTACGAAGAACACGCTAAGCCTTTGCTTTAGTCAAACCTTTGCTTTAAATTATGTCTTAGTATTTCAAGCGGCATATGAACTACCAACTCTTGATTTAACCACTTATTTTGGATGGAAAACTCTAACCTGAGGCAGCGTGTGTCTCAGCGTTTTCAATCTGAGGAGATGCGTACACCGCCAATAGAATGAATAGAATTAATAAACCAATACATGAAATATTAACTACATATTCATTACGAATGCGTATTTATCGCTTACTCGCCGACAGTAATGCATATTAGTGTAAGTGCTCCCACAGGGCAGTTAATTTAAGCAATTCTGTCCGAGAAACACGAGTTCTGAGTAAGAGGTTCTATAGTTAATGAATTAATTATTAAATGAAGGGAAATTTGGAGCGCAGCTTCATTATAAATTGTGAAGGAAATACTTGTAAGCGGAGCCGAGTTATTAATTTTGATACAACATTTAAAACAAGTCTCCGCTCACACAGAAACAGTTCTGAAGAGAGGTTAGCCTCTGTTTGAAGGCATGGGAGACGGCAGAGGATTAGTGAAACCGTTGGCTTTGGTAAAAGGTGCAGCCAGGGTTGTGTTGGATTTTGTTACATTAACAGAAGTAGCAAATTTTTACTGAAGCCAGATTTCTATTTAAAATTATAAATTATTTCAGTTTCAATCACTGGAAATTACAATATTATTCCAGTGCTTTCAGCTGAATCACAAACTTAGCAGAAATACGTGCGTGGTACTATCACTCTTCAACCGTCCTCTTTTGACAGAGTGGTCGTGATTTTTTGATAATGCGTTTATTCTGAATAGCGATGTGTTTTCTATTGTTGCGGTCTTCAGCGGTACGGGAACAGTTGACTTTGGAGGTTTTGTCAAGTCTATCCATCGTTTAGTTGATAGAATTTGTGACCTCGTGCCTTCTAAGCCTTTCAATTCTAATTTCATTTCGTCAAGTAATAGTATATATCTGACAACGCGAAATCAAACAGTACTTTAAGCAATAAACCATAGCATCTTGATAACATTCCAGAGGAAAGAAGTTCAGTGAAATGTTTGCCGTTGGTTATAATACACCGTTGGTTATAATACCATGGTTATAATACACATCAACTTTTAAATCAATATATTACCTTAATTACTGAGATAATCTCATTGTCAATAACATTAATTTCATAATGTGTTTAGTAAATGAAATAAAACATTTATTATTTTAGTAGACCTATTACTCTTTTTATTACCTACATATTCATAGATTCATAGCAACATTATAAATTTAACCTAAACCGAAACAATAACCGGCCAATTTTGAATGTTAATTAATTACCAAGCCGTAATAGCCTTTTAAAATACTTACAATTCATTCCATTGATCAGTTAATCTGTCTGCTATCAGTTAAGCTAGTCTGGCTCAATGTGAACATAAAACGAGGTATTAAAGTTAACTAAACGCCCTAAAGAAACAATAAATACTGGAGCGGGAGAAAAACGACTTTATTTATTTACCTGCTTTGAGTAAATTATTAACTGGCATTTTCCTTTTCTGCAGTATTCTGTAATATAATAATATACTACTTTGTACTCAATAGAATCAATTTTGGATTCACTTGTAATTGCTTTTACTTACTTCTAAACTCACGTTACCGAGTTGATTATAAAGCTGATTCGAAGCTGGACCGTCAATATTCTTGACGTGATGTTAAGATTTGTATTTGAATCTATTTGCATGTTATTACTACTGATATTCATGTATATCATATTATTTATGATCATTTTCATCAATATCGTCATTATCATGTGTTTTAGTTATTACAACATTCGTACTTGACTATGATCTCATATGACGTACTCGTAAGTGGATATACCGGGTCGATAAAGCGCACTAATATACATAGTTAATGATTGCTTTTAAGACGCTTAATTTATAATTGAACGGAAAGGAGGATAAATTTTATAAGTAATTGCCAAACTAATGGGTCTCCTGTCTACATGTAACATCCTTTCACATGACACTTCATATCTTCTTAGTTGTTTTTACAACCAAATCATTGGCAAATATATTTTGTACTAAAAATAAGTACCTTAATGATAATTTAAAACTAACCAGATTATAACTAGTGATGTAAGATCGCGGTTTGAATTGGTGTACATTTGATTTTGTTTTCATTCGGCTAGAACCAATATAATATTTTATTTAACAATTTTTCCGTTAGTTCTAGCCAATTTTTTCAAAATAAAACAGTTTACCAATTTACAGCCGACATTTAAACTGACATGCTTTCGGCGTGAGCAGGCTCTGCCAGTGTAACGAATAATGTGGTTATATTTTTTCACTTCTACGTTATCATGTTTTTTGTACAGCCTTTTAAAATTATTCTTCGACAATTCAAACAATCTTCCCAAGATAGACTAGGGTAAAGTATTATTTACCATCTTTAGCAAAGACACTATCAGTTTTATAATTCAACTATAAAAAGAAGTCCCCGGTTTCTGGTTTGGTTTTTGGTTGGTTTGGCTATTGATCTGCCGGTTTGCTAACTAATGTAAACTGGACTAGCTTGTTCTTTTTTAAATCACTGGATTTTTTATTCCTAGTTTATATCAGCGGCATTCCTGCGTAGTGGTAAGAATTTTAACATTTATATTTATATAAAATAGCCAACTACCGAGCAGACGAGCCACCTGATGGTAAGTGGTCACAGTCGCCCATGGATATCAGCAAGACTAAAGGTATCACTGATACGTGGTCGGCTAGAAAATAAGAAGAAAGAAAGTACTAGCTCGCAAGCCACCAGCCGAAGCACGACGAGTCGTTTGGCGGCTGACTCAAGCAGGATGGTGGTAGCTAGCCAGGCAGACTTCACGGAAATGACATGAATTCTTTTAACGGTTTTTGCTTGCAATATTGCTAGTTTTTCGCTTCCTTCCAAGTTGCCAATCTTCTGGTGATGTCACTGTAAGCCTAGATACTACCTTTTGTTAGCGATGACAGAATTCTAAAACATGAAGTATGAATAATATATTACGCCATAATTGATTAGGTAACTTGGTGTTATGGACGTGCATGAGACATGGTCCACTTACCATCACATGGCCTGTCATAGAAACGAGTTTCAATAGATCCCAAAGTAAAAACGTAACTGTAAAAGTTCAGGTATAGCACTACAAGTCAGCAGAGCGAGGAGTCCCGCGTTCGAACCCCGGCCGGGATAGATATTTGTAACACTTAATGTTAGTTTTTGGGTCGTGAGTATTTGTGAGATCTTATTTACGTATATAACATATGTCTTACGTCCGTTCATGATATCCGCGGCGCAGGGGATCCTATATGAAGGAACTGATAGACATATGAGTGAAAAGATAAATACGTAACATTACCAACAACCCAAGGGAACCATATTAAATGTTCGCATTTCCAGTTAGGGAGAGAATGAAAGACAAAAAAGAGATAGACATATATTAGACAAAGCGAGACTAAAGAGTTTAAACTGTTCAAATATCATTACTGAAATTGCAATGTTTATTTTGCAAGTGTTCAAGCAATAAATAGACCGCAACGAGTAACGAGCCCAGAAGGCTAAGAACATGTTATTGTGGCCTGTATTTGTCTTCAATTAATCTCTGTTTACAGAGTTGCGCCGTTTTCACCAAGATATTTTAGTTTCAACTATTCTACTTTAATTATTATACTTTATTTTACAACATAACGTGTTGTGAATGAATGGAAACCTCATCACTAAGTGGCGATTTCTTTCATACAATCTTTGAAAGGATGACAGAGAAAAAATTAAGAAAGTAATAGGTAGAGTCGTACAGTGTAAATCATACATGACGAATTACCTGTAATATAAGAATAAATAATACATATAATATGTTCACATAATGTAATATAATTTTAAGTGATTAATGTGTTTTCAAAAGATTCAAGAGAAAGGTATAGTTACTTAAAAATAAGTATATGTAAAAGTGGCGAGTTCCAAAGCTAGACGGTATACATAAAGAAAATCTTAATAGAAGAGGATGAAGATATGTAAAGAAATAAGTATTCAATGTGAAAATTTTAGTAGAGTGCTATTAACGATTGTGAGATATATGAGTATATGTACCTAATTGAATTGCTTGCAGTCCGAAGTATTCTGAATTCGGAAATGTGGTAATTTTCCAGATTCCAAAATTAAATCATAGGCACCTGATTTAGGACCCGTCTGATATAAATACCTGATTAAATTGCTTGGAGTACGAAGTAGAAGGGTAGATATGCTTATTTCGAATAAGTCGAAATGAGCTCCACGGACTTAATTGTGAATTGAGGAACGTGTTAATTTTTCCGACTCCAAAATTAAATAATAGGAACTTGTTTTAAGACCGGTCAGTGCTCTTAGTGAAGTCTAATTAGTAGATATCGCCATAGTTCAAGACGGTTAAGAGCACAGATTAGGCACGCCCAACGTAGTACGGGTGGATAACGAATTTTACAACTTGTTAATGTTTTGTATACCTAAGCGGATGCCGAAAGTTTTGTATGCTTAACTCACAAAAACAATTTCCAAAACAGTGTTACGAAAACGCCCAACTATCGGCACCGACTTCAAGAAATCGGATTCCCCGATCATATCCCCTTCAATTGAAAAATGAATCAAGTACCTGAAAGTTCTATTGGTTTACTAATAATTGTGTTTTTTACGTCAATTTCTTAATCACCTTGTTATTTAGTGAATAAATTGTACTTAGCGTACATATGTACCTGTAGTGTGAATACAGTGTAGAATAGAAAATACATTTCAAGTTACACAGTAATCGTGTACAATAAGTAATTAAATTTCATAAAAATGTCAGTGTTTCGATATTTCATGACATATTGAAATATGTGGTATTTAAATATAGAGATTACATAGATGAACACTGATAAAATATTTTTATACATGCTTGTATCTTAATTAAATGCCTTATCATAAAATAAGTACCGTGTAATAATAATGAATGCAACAATAATAAGCCTTTCTTTGTAGTAAAGTAAGCCATATTACAAACGTGCAAAGCCGTTCTTGTGGCCGCAACTGCGGTTAAATTAAGCCCTGTTAGCACAAGTTGGGTCGTAAAACGGCTCGCTTATAACGTTTCTTGCAATAATTTACACAATTTATAAGATACAAGATAATCGTGAAATAATATAACACTTGTATTTCATTTTTAAATTCAACTGGCTTGACCAATATTAATGTTTTTTTTTTATTTACTTATAAGATCAGCGGAATGCTATCGTTAAACCCGGTAAATGGCGCTATGGTTGAGATACAGATTTTTTTAAATTTTATCGACCAAATTTGTTTTGTATTTCTCCCATAAAAAGACATGATACTCAATTTGAAGACTCCCAGCATCTCTCTCAATATTTTTAATTAAATTCCAATCCTAACGCTACACATAGGTAACTCAAATTAAAGATAGTACATAAATAAAATTATATACCACACATGCCAACGGAGCGTCATTCACGTAAATTGGCTATATGAATATTATTCGTATTATATTGATATTGTCAATTACATAGTATGGAAAAATCTGTAGTAATATTCTGTAAACTTATGATTTTCGGAATCAAAGATTATATAATAAAATGAATAAGTTAACATCACATACATCAACATGAATATTTACCTCTTACATAAATGTTTACCCTGGCCGATAACCGAACCTCGGATTTTCGCTCGGTAGGTTGAATCACTGGTCTAGCTGGCCTCCAGAACCAAGAAATTTCCCATTTTATAAGAGTATTGTACGCAAAAAAAACTTTCTTTTGATACTTTTACTGATTTGAACTTTTCTTTTGATAGAGACTAATAAAAACAGTTATGCTATAAAGCTTGCGACATGCGAATTGACAGCGGGTAGACGATAATTGACACGAAAAAATTGGATATAATTTCTTCTCAGAGATAATTCCTCTTCTTTTGAAGATAAAAATACAAAATTCATGAGAAAAAAAGGTATGAAAAACACCTTGTTTGTAGCGTAGCGTTAACATGTATTTTAAAAGTATTTCCTTAATTTTTTTTAATGCACTTGAGCGTACCAGAATAAATCAAAGTCTTTTAAGTTTAAGTTTTGACCGAATTAAAAAAAAGAGGATATTCTCAATTCATTTTTTACGTTTGTTACCTCAGAACTCCATTATTTATAAACCGAAAATCGAAATCAGTAAAAATCAAACTAAGTCACGCCGGTATTGCATAACATTCTTTACAATTTTTATAACGACCAGAATCCAATCATCCACCATCGCAGTACACACATTTGGAAGTATGCACAATTCAAGCGACATGTAGTTAGCACATCCAAATTGTATTTGCGAGTTTGTGTGCCCATTTCACGCTTTATGCCGATAAGTGTTACGTTATTGATACCGTGCTTGACACTAATCTAATAACGCAAAAATATTTTGTAATTATATAGTGTTTTCAAAGATTTGTATTATTACATTAATTTTCTCAGTTGAACTCCTTGAACTATTAGCATATTAAAACGTCTATAAATTAATATATGACAAAATGTAAATAATAATATGTTTTCTTTTATATAACCTCAAATATTGTTGGTTATATTTGTAATTAACAAATACAATCTATTTAATAATGCAATGTCACAAAATAACTGATTTTTAAATTACACACCTTGTCACTAATTAAAAAAGGTAAGTAACTTTCGTTTTCTTTCCGGTTGATTAATAAATTAATTGTTTCAACTCTTTAGATATTGTATTATAAATTAATTATTACTTGATTAATTAATTAATAGATTCAAAAATAATTGTTTTAACTGTTTGGGTATTGTAATATAAATTAATTAGTATTAATTATTTAATTGATTAAAAATAATTGTTTTAACTCTTTAGGTATTGTATTACAAATTAATTATTACTTATTTAATTAATTGATTAATTTTTTATTTAAATCTTTAGGTATTATATTACAAATTAATTTTTATTAAAATTTATTTTTACAAAAATTATAAATTTTATTCATGATGTTCTCAAATATATGTTAAGTGTGCCAACCCTTCTCATTGTGAGAAGAGACCCAAGCCAGGCAGTGGGATAACATGAATTGTAATGAAATCGTACTCCAAGGTCGCATTCACGTGTGCCTAAACAAGAGTCATTACAGGGAATTATTCTTACTAACAGATTAGGCTTACAGGTCACGTCGCCTATGTCGCGTCGCCCCAACTACGAGTATCTACAGTTGAGCGACTGTTGCACGCACGAGTATCGACCGTGGAATTAAACGGCGAGCAGTACACTTTGAGAACTTATGGCTTTTTATGCGTATATCCGTTATGTTTAGTTTCAGTTCATTGTTTTTTCTTCACGAATAGTTCCTGAAAGTGTTACAACTAACTCAGAGATGTATATGTATAGCCTTATGAAAATATTGAATATGATGCCATATGAAATATGAAAATATGAAAATATTCGTGATATTTTGGGAATTACGTACAACAAAAACAAATTCAAAAATTACTTGGTAAGTGAAAATGGAATATTTTTCACTTTTAGGGCAATCATTCATACCGGGTTTGTTTGATCTCCTAATACAAATTATTGTCGTACCCAATCCATGATGTATGTGTGTCATGGACAGTGAAAGGAGTTAACCATTATGTTCATTGTTTAGTTAACAGCTAACTACACGATTTAATGATAAAGATTGCAAGTTGAAATGTCTCCAATACTGTTTTACCGATACGCACTAAAATAACTATGACTTCAATAGATTCATTGTCAAAACGTCCACGTGCTAAACTTTGCTGCCTTGACACGTACTACAAAAGAACAAAAAATAGTTTTAATGTTTTATTTTAGTATGAGAGATAACCAGTTTCAGCACTACCCGTAACGTAATTAACTGCGATGTATTGCAGTCTGTGTTAATTCATCGATATAATACAAATTTATACATATGTATTTTTTTTATTTATATCACATATTTTTATTTAGAAATTATGCATTTTAACCAGAGCTTATTATATTCGTATTCTTTGTCAATATTTGAACCGGAATCATGTTTAAAACGTCAACAGCCTCGTTCGTTGTCGTTATGCTAGTTTGAATAAATTAATTTTATTTTCTGTTAATACTTTAGAATTCATTTTATTATTTATAAATAATTTGTCTCTATCAACATATATTCTGTGTCATTTGCGCTACGTTAGTGATTAATACGCAATCGATGCCTTCACAAGCACATCTTCTTGAAGCATTTTTTTTAAATAAAATAACTTTATGGCTTGTCTCTCATCTCATTTTTATTAAAGTTAACATTGATCTGTCCATAAATTATTATTTTAAATATTATTCTTCTAAAATAAACAGCGTTAAACATTATTTGTTGACACAAAAATTATTTTTAATTTCAATGTGTCAAATGGATGTAAAAATGTTAGCAAGTAGCAAAGCGCACACTTGCTAGTGTCGCAATTAAAATATATTCCCCGTTGCAAAACTCGTATTTGCATACTTTTTACATTGAAGCAACTGAAGTGACTCTCTCTAATTACGAACTGACATTTTTAAATGCAAAGTTTGTAAACTTAAAAAGTTAAAATTGTTTTGCAGAATACATCCATTCTCTTATAAATTCGCAAACGAGAATATGTGTGAAGATTTATTTGATAAGTTCTGTAATTTGGGCGGAGCAGTGATAATGTATTACTTAAGACGCATATCGCTTACACATCAAAAGCAAAACAAATCCAGCTCCAATTTATAACAGCCCCCCTTGTTTATCTTGAGCTGAAGGTAAATCACTTCTTACAGACGACACACTAACATAGTGGCGATTTTGCCCACGTTTAATTTCGTTCCAGCTTTTTAAGTTTTTTACTCAAATAATCAAAATCATCGCGATATTAGACTTTCTCTTCGGCAGTGTTCAATAATGAAATTATAACGTTATTACACCAAAGAATATGAATTTACATTGTTTATCACGGATACGTATAAAACACTGAAGCAATGAAACGTGAATCCGCTTCTGGCAGAGAAGCACTGGTCGTCAGCACGGTAGAATCATGTGTCCTGTTATAATGACTGTCCCTTAGCTAGGCTCCGTTGTAGAACAAGTCGCTGAGTGTTCAGTCACAATGACGATGCTGCCATCACTCAGGTCACTAATCTCAGAAACGGCTTAACCGATTTCGTTATGGCTTTCACTAATATATTGCAGTAACCGTCACTTAATATTTTAAGTTCGTTTCATTTTAACCCATCCATAAATAAATAAAAAGTTATAAATTAATCTAAAACAATGCAGGTTTTATAAGCATTTATAAGCATAAGACGTAGTTTTTCTGAAGCGAAGCGAGGGCGGTTTTCTAGTAATGAAATAAAATTTCAGTGATTAATGAATGAACGAACATAACGAAGATATAGGCAATCTAATTGCACCTCTACGAAATACGTAAGCGTAACATTGAGCTCCATGTTGTCGCAACCACAGCTCTGCGGTTACATCAATCCTTGTTAGGGTCCGTCGCAAGTTTCCCGTTGAGTAGCTATGAATGTTTTAAACGTATTATTAGGTTTATTATTCACAGCTCCGATACGACATTGTTAACTCAATACACTAAAATTAACATAACTGTGACCGTTATTTGTGACTACAACAAAGATTGGGGCTTGAGCTGCTCTTCCTATCTCCGAGTCGAGTCTGCTATGATTAGCAACAGATGACGCTATGGTGTTAGGTCTTTTCTTTTAGGAGGACAAAATATCGCTTTTCACCCGCCTGGTTGTCTACCATCCTCAATCTAAAAACAATCTTGAAATGTTTTTAACATGTTTCGGTTGCAATTTTGCATTTCACGGTTTTGGTCCTGGTTCGTTATGCATCTACTAGTACATATATCAAATCTTATACGGTAGATTTCAGCGGGATTCCAATTATTAATGCTTTCTTCATGTTAACAAAATACTCGATTGGACTTACGAGTTGTACAAAATGTTTACAGTACCAAGATTAATAGTATTTAGAACGACACAATACTGTGGGGCTTCATTGGATAAACTAATTGTGTTAATACCAGTAACCCACTCACCAACACGCTTATAGACACTACTTTTAAAGTACTGTTTTAACTCTGTATGTTCAGAATCAAACTGATCTTCATTAACTAATATTAAGTGTGATAAAATTAGTCTTATATTAATTTTACTTCATGGAATTTTTATACAGCAACCAGGTTTGAAATTACTGTAGCAGAGTAGTATGTAGATAGTAAATATGATTGTGACGGTTGATAAAATTAAACCACTGAATGTGTTCTATAATGCCATGAGTATCTTGGATATTAATGCAATATTTAATATATTTACAAAAAATATAAAGGTTATTTTATTTCTGCCCGCGAGCATACAGATTTTGTATGAATGTCCTATCTGTAACCTTGTTTCATCTTTACCCCAACTTAACGTTTTGGTTATGATAATCTTTATGAATCAGAAACTATGTATAGCATTTCCAGTTAAGTTCATCATTTCATCGCTAAGAAGGGTTCCCGAGTAAATAAATGCTTTTAATTAAATCCGTCTGTGGTAATTTATTTTAAATTGTCGATAAAGGGTAAACAAGTAAATATAATGCTTATCCTGAGCATAAAACGGATTTGCTCCAGATATTAAGTTCATTCCTTGCTAGCCGTAAATTTCACCGAGATTTTGTGCGGATTTTATGAGTAAAATTATGGGTTCGTTCCCGTTGACCTCTTTGGCACGAGTTTTAAACTTTATAAAAATGATTGTATAAATATATACGGAACTTGTTTTTAACGAGGCGCACATTTCCGAAATAATTCCTCATAATCTCAATAGTACATTCGGGTCACACTGAAGATTAAACTTTGAAGATCGCCGCATTAACTCCTATTTCAGCTTATAGTTGCTAAATGTTGTAAGATTATTCTTACTTACAACATTATTTACTTTGCAATAAAACCTCTTGACTCTACTTTGTGAATCAGACGACATCCCTGGGCTTTGTTTAGTCGCAAGGGGTACGACTGCTTTTTCTTTCGTCTTTCTTTTTAAGTAACTTTTTTTTAGTAAATGTCGAGGTCGTTAATGCCAACTCCTTCAAAGTCGCGTTGAAGTAACAAAGTGAGTTAAAACTGTCAGACAGTCTTATTTCTTTTACAAAAAACTAGCTCAATAATAAGTTATAAGACCTAAGGTACATTGAGAAATCAAAATGATTATCGAAGGCTTGGCGCACTTTATTACGGCAATCCGAGTGTCAGGAATTCTTCTACCGGTCAAAACCCACCAACCGGGCTCCACGACTGCCATTGGACCATAGGAACCGAATCCATGTCTTAACGTGCAGTGTAGAGTACCAAAGTGAACTTTTACTTTTAAAACGTCTTTATTGATTAATACTTGTAATTGACACAAGTCTCAGAGCGTTTCGCAATCCATACAGTAACCAATGTTAATATTTTTGTTTGCTATATTTAAGTTCGTTGAAATATTCAATAAATCAATACTTGCATCGCATTACGTTACAGTTAAAGAGTATTTCACATCACATTTGCGTTACTACTGATTGCCGCGTTATTGTTGTACCGTAATTTATTGCGTCAACTAAAAGCATTTTGATTGGTTGTGAGTTGACCAACACAATTTATAACAAAGTTTGTTATTAGTTCGCAGTCCATTGCCATTTAAAAGCACGATTGAACGAAAACACTGAAATTAAACCACCGGTGAAGCACGTTATGTTATATGTTATGTATGGTAGTTGTACGATTTAGAATTCCGACTTTTACAGTACCGATTATGATGGCGACGTGCGTGACAATGTTTTCAGCGAACACTGTTGTATTGTAGGTTGTTACGCGGAAATGGGAAACCGGAAACAGAACGAAGGCTGTTCCAATTCGTTTTATTGTTTCATCTGGGACAAACACGGGACGGAAATACGAAATTGTTCTGTAATTTTGACGGAAATGTCCGTTAAACGCTCTTGTTAAAATCAGATTTATTGGTAGCGTCGACAGTGCATTTTGTTGGGTTATTTTGAATTTGAATGGAATTTAAAACAATTTTCTAGTATTTCAAATAAAATTATATTTAGAATTTTGCATTTTTATACTGTGTGGTAACAGTTTTTTTTTCTATTTATATTTTATTGACAATGAATGATTACGTAAGCACTTCTTTGGCGATAATTATGTTTTTTTTGCTTAATTCTATTGCTATATGTGTGTAGACTACTTATTTTTAGAAATAATCCAAACTATGTATGATAATAAATAAACTCATTTAAATATTTTTGATTAACAAAACAAAATATCATAAAAATTTTAGAAATAGAATAATTATTTTAATATTTTTTACAGCATTTATCATCAACAGCTTTAGTATGGAAAATCTCTTTTCATAAGTATTAAGCTTCGGAACATCCAGTGAAAAATTATATCTACAAGTAATACAGATTTCAAAACGTAAATGACATCATAGAAATATAAATAAATAACAGCGTGTTGAAAATAATGAAAATAGGAAAAATTTCTTCAATTCCAATTTTTAATATTGGCAGAGAAAAATTCAGATAAGAATTAATATTCCATCCCATTAAAGGCCGGCTGGCTTACGAATCCGTATTACCATCGGGATGGCCACTTGAATGATATTAAATGAATGTCTCACTTTTGAGTTAATTTTCTTGAGGGAGAGATTTATGAGAGTTACTTAATCTACTCTTTTTAGCATTCCATACAGAAAAGACAAAAAGGCCTACTCTCGAAACACTGTATCTATGAAACGGCGGATTATTTTTTTCTCAGAATATTTGATTGCGTCTATTAAAAAGGCGGATAAATAGGAGTTTAACCTTCTTTTAATATAATCGTACATATAGATAGGCTTTGTAATCATTTAGAGGTTAAACATATGTTTTTGGTTTTGGCTGTGTATCTATGCGTTTGTTCGCGCTAATCTCAGAAACGGCTTAACCGATTTTGTTATGGTTTTCACTGATCTATCTCAAGAAGCATCACTTAATGTTTAACGTTCGTTTCATTACAATCCCTAAATAAAAAAATCCCTAAATAAATAAAAAAGGTACAAATTAATACATGTGTTTCTAAGTCTAAGACCGGGAAAAACCCAGTCTTACATGCAAAAACAATGCAATACATCAATTTGACCAATTTGAGGTGAGAGCTTTCTAAAATATTATCAAATGCCCGAGAGGTCTACCAGTGTACACTTGTTCTGCGTTGTGGACTATTTATTATCTTAACTTCCACGCAACTACAGTCAACAGTGGCTAATGACCCAAATTACCCAATTTACATGTTTCATTCGTTTTGTATTGATTTTCTGCACATGTGTAGCGAATGACGTCCACACACGACTCCATGTCTACTTCCTGTGACACAGGGTCCACGATATCCTACCGGCATCAGCCACATGCTAAACGTGAACATTCGCCAGTGACACATAGCTCGTACTGCGTTGGCGTATTAGGTGTTAAATAAAGGCCTTGACATCGTAGTCTATGTACGTCTACTACGAGCTGGCTTGCGACATTTACCGCTGGCTCTAGTCATGTCATCATCATAGCTCATACCTACATTGGCAAAGATCGAAGACCAACAGCAAGACAATAATAGGTGGTCAAATAATTATGATTATTTATAAAAGAACTTTGTTATAAATAAAAAAAGTAGAGTGGAGTGGAGAGTAGAGTGGAGAATGTTCTAAAAATATTCTCCGCTAGACAATTTTTATGAGAATACATATTTTTACTTATTTTTTTACTTAACAATTTTTACTTAACAATTTTGTAACAAATATCGATGTATGATCCCAAATCGTGTTCAAATAGACCAAGACATCTGACCTTTATAAGCAACGTTTGATATTTCAATTGATAGTTTGATTTTCACAACTCTGTCCCAATAACCTATGTAAAGATTGACGTTCAAAAGTTCGACCATGCTCCAAAATGTAATTAAAATTTTATAAGCAATCATTAGCCCTTTTATGTTGGGAATTCTAGTGAATTTAATTAAAATTATATTGCACAAGTTTTTAACTTTGTTTTTAGATATCATTTCGTTACACTGGGTAAAACTTATGTGAAACTGGAGTTAAAATTATTATAATCTATGAATTATGTACCTAATCATGGTAACTCATGTTAATTACCTAACTAGTAACCTTTTCGTTTCCGGACAGTGTCTGTGAACCATCAGAATTGTGAAGTTGCAAGAAGCCACTACTATCCCAGTTGTTGGTTGTATTATCGCTGTCAAATTTGACATTCATGTAATTGAATGTAAATGTAATTTTAATGTAAATGTAATCTTAATATAAATATGATTTTAATATAAATGTAATTTAATTTTCAAGCATACTATAGATGTGTACTACATTAAATCACTGTGGAAAATATAAAAGATTAACATTGGACGATTATCTGAATTTTGTTAAAAACTTCCATAAGATATACCCATATGATGTTACCATACGCTTACTTCGTTTTATACAAAAATATGAAGTATTCTCAATAACGTTGTATCATACTGGCGTTTTAATAAGATCGTCCCAACGCCATCGTGCCGTCAATTTCGGAATAAATTTCATTTGTGCGAAAAATGAATAATATTGCGACGAGTTTTTTAAACGAACAACGCTATGAGTACCTATAAAATTTCTAAGCATTAAAAACAGTTATTTCCTTTGAAAAATTAAATCAAATTTCGTACCTAACAAATGTTATAAATAAAAATGTTAAAATAACCAAAATATCTTATTGTAGCTTAATAGAAACAAATAATTTCCCACTGAACATATGTAGAACTAAATTATAATTGTCGACCCACGAACGTTCATATACAGCGAGGGAATGTTATCAGCATTTTGAGTACTAACTAAAACTCTAGGGGTTGGTTATACACACAGTGTATACACTTATTTTAATTAATTATATTATTTTTAATATTTTTATATTCCAATTTTAAGTAAGTATTGTCAAATCAAATACAAATATCTTTATTTGTGAGTATAGATATACAGATCTTATAAATGTTATTAAAGAAAATCCTCTATGTTCAATCATTTTAGGCACACAATTATTATTAATAAATTAGAAAATATTGTCATTTAAAACATAATGAACTGAGAAATGACATTTTTTGTTTTTTTATTTGTTTCTAAGTTTTCAATATTGCCTATACCTAATACAATCAAGATTCGTCGGAAGTCGTTTTAACAAATACAATCACTATATAAATGCATAGCACAGATAATGTCAATATTTTATGATTTTTAAAATATGGTCTACCACTCTAGGTTCTAAGTGGTTTTGTAATAGCACAAACATTTTTTTGAGTTTTAAATATATTTATCTTCACGTGTGTACCGTTTATTCAAAAGATTATTCCATAGTGTAGAGTAGAGGACACAAAGCCGTAATATGCGGTAAAAAGAGCTTGCTCCTTTATTACCTTAGACAACATATATTCGTATAAGGAAAATTGATCGAGTTTTTTACAAATAGGTCAGTAGTCTATGTGGAGGCCTAAAAATTTTGTGGAATTTTATAACTTCCCCAATATAATTAATAATCACTGGCTGGTATAAATATTTATGATGTTGTAAATATATTTTTATAGTTTTTACTAAAGTTAATTATTAATAATTTGATTTCAGACATGCAATAATAATATTTTTATTGTCATTATTTTTTTACAATTAAAGACTACGGAACTGTCATCTGCAAATATAATGATAAAAAATTATATGCTCTTTGGCTGGTCTTTAATGTAAATTAAAAATAGTAAAATGCTTAGTACACTTCCTTGTAGAATGCCAAAGTTGAATTTATGATCATATTGAATCGAAAAGATTGCTTTAAAGCTAGTTTGTCTTGCTTCTCTTGCCATATTTATATAATATATAACAAATATTTAACTATCGAGGAATATTTAAATGAACAATTCTTGTATCTACGCAATGGCTCGGAAAGTTTACCTATATAGCTGTTTCGTAAAAAACGCGATTTTATATAGAAAATACATTTTTATAAATATTGATTAGAAAGAGCAAGTACCACATACTCAATAGTTTGCCAATGGATGAATGTCTCAAAATTTTGTGAGGTGGCGCTCTAAGATATTATAGGAAAAATATATATTAAGTTCTCCGAAAAAAACAAAATTTTACGTTAAAGAAAACTGCCGAGCGGGGCTCGATCTCCCAGGTATTAAATGTTTATATGAGACAATTATCAAAAATAGTAAATCGACTTGAATTAAGCAAGTAGCTGAATTGGGAACACTTAACGAAGCAAGTTAATTTCTTATAACCATACGGCTTGAGGAAGTAGTAAATCCTGTTTAACTTTTTTTTAACACTCACAACCCCGCACCAAGTTTCCTTGTGTTGCGGGTGGCATGGATATATATAAACATGTCCCATAAATGCTTGTCCCGGTTGGGAATCGAACCCGAGGCCCCTCAATCAGCAGGCAGAGTCACTATCAACTGGATTATGGGGTCGAAAAATTGTAATTGTAAATTGTAGTGTGTGGATAGATGATCAAAAAATCAATCAGACATCGTTTTCATAGTAGTATGATTATTATTTGAGTAACAGAAGGTTTTGGACATGAAAAGTAATAGAAAGCTCCTTGAGTTATAAACTATGAATACGAGGGATAATGAAAAATAAAGAAATCCGGTCTGTTTTCCATGATAACCTCATGAATTTTCCAATAATCACTTCTATTTTTTCCACACGTACTTTTCCTGATTCAGTTACTAGTTGTTTCCTAATTAACAGGTTTACATCATTAAATGAGGCAACAGATTAGTCATCTTACTATAGGCTTTTGAAAATACATGGTCTTAAGACAATTGTCTGATGTAGTTCTCTATGCGTATAACATATATGTATGTAATGCGACAATTTCAATTTCGGGCCTTTACTCGACCTTTGCTTGACCTTTACCCAATATTAAGAGCCATAACTTAATTGAGAGTCTTCCAAAGTCTGTCTAATGCTTTTGATCAAAATATGGGTGAATTTCGTCTATAATAATTATTTTAGAATATTTATCAAATATAAATCATATATCATATAGAATGGTACCCACTTCTAAAGTATCTTCGAAAAGTAAAGTATATTATTAGTTTAAGATATCTTTAATTTAATGTAAGTACTTTTCTTTGGTTACTAGTAAGTCAGTTTTTGGGGAGTAAGGGGCTCTGTCCTTGATTCCAAGCCAACCTCCCACGCTCGTGGTGCAACCTGCTGAAGTGCCATGTTATTTTGGCGAAATACATGTGATATTTGATGAATGGTTTGACGCAATGCATGACGTAATCATGTCGTCAATAGACTAGCCGAATGAACTATGGAAAAAAAAAATTAAGTGGGCGGTGGTTGATGTAGTGTTCCGTACTCGCGCACGTGACTTGCAGGTTACATATTTCATGTAAGTTCGCTGCTTTAATTTCACAAAAAATCTATCCGAAAGTTTGTAAAATAAATGACGAAGGTAAAACAGTTCGTAAATAAACAAGGACCTAAGTTGACTTTTGTGTCGAGGTATTTTGACGTTGCCAAGTTTAAGCTTGGATTATGTTGAGTGAATCAGCACATCAACGTAATATCTGCGCGATGTTTTATTCGTTGTTCGACTGGGAAACTTTCAGAGCATCGAACTTTAAAAGCTCGGTTCTTAAAGCTTTCAAAGGTCGAAATATTTTATGGATGATTCTCGGTTTAATTCAAGTTATAAGTTCCAAGTGCTAAAATTGGAAAATATTTTGTTGGAGCATGACTTTCAGGTCTGTCATATGTGATAGTATGAGTGATGACAGCACACAACACTGCCGAAATTTGTACATGAAAAGCGATAAAACTATCAGCAATTACTACTGACATATATTTGAAAAGATATTGGACATAATTATTATCGAGTCTAGAAAAAGGCGGATATTATAACGTTGATAAAAAATAACAAAAGTTGTTTCGTATTTTGGCGCAAACACAAAAAATGTTTAAATATTTTTACTCTGCTTTATTATATATTTTTTTATAAATATTTTTTGCAGAGCAAGCAATACTGGATTCGATGTCCTGACAGATAAATCTTGTTTTGTGTGTTTGTCCAATGCAGCCTAGTGCCAGGATGTGAGTGTATGAGCGTTTATTTATGTACGGTGCGTATTAATTAATGTCTAGTAGCAATGCTTCTGCGGCGACTTGTATAGCGATTGTTGTTGTACAACTTAATACAACTTACAACGTAATATAACACAAACAGTCAATATCAAACAACCTTTTGTATAATTAACAATGAACTTTAAATTACATTCATTGTTCATGCATGTGAATTCGTATTTGATCTAATTTATTGGATTTACTTTATTCGTTTCGAGAGAAGGAACGAGCCCGGCCGTAGGACGGTAACGAATTGGGATGATCTACTCGTATTAATAATATATTATATAACAGGTCATCTCAGTCTATTATTTGTTACCTATTCCTATTATTTAAACTTAGATTAATTATTTTCTGATGTTTGTTTTTACTATAGTGCATTTATTGTTTTTTTTTTTTAATGTTACAAATTATTATTATTTTAAATATTAAGATCATTGAGTAAATAAGCGTCGAATAAATAAATAAGAGTTAGTTGTTTTCATTTAAGCCACACAGTAGTTCTCATCATTTAAAGCAAAATCGGCATAAAATTTATGCTGAAAGTTCTATGTTGTTAAGTATTGTAATAATACTAAGTTGATAATAGTGCAGTATCATTGCTACCAAGTTGCTATATGAAGAAAACATACCTAATACCTACCTTATAAATCCGACTGATATTATTAAGGTATAGTTGGTTTATTAGAATGTATGTTTATATGTACAGTACTATTTAATGGTACCCCTATGGTATAATAGAATTTATTAGTAAAGTATTATGATAGTAGAATTTATTAATATAGGTATTAGTAAAGTATTTATTATCTTATTACTGTTTTGGTATCGTTGGAAACGGACTCTATACTTTATCACAATCCATTATTGTCTCGTTGCTTAGGCGAGAACCTTATTTTCCACTCACGACGTGAACGGTGAAAGAATTTAATAATAACGCTTCACACATGTATAAGAACACTATGTAGATCTCTCAGTTCTGGTGATGTTCATGAAAACAAATTATGACTAATTTCTAATAAGCACAGAATTTAAATATTAGAAGAATGTGCAGGGTTCAAACCTAGGTCTGCCATGAGGAAGATCAACTTTTAAACCACTAGGTAAAATAGTTGTATCATAACAGTAAGGCTCAGCTGCTTTCTCTAAACGAAATTGGTTTTAAAAAAAAACTCTAAACGCTCAGCTGCTTTCTGAAAATTTCTTTTAATTTAATTATTTTTTTATTTCGATCAAAAAATATTATTACAAAAAATAGTACAAAAAGCCGCTTTAAATTAGCAAATACCAAATTTTTTTATAGACAAGAATATATCTTGATTATTATTTTAGGATTTTAGTGGGAAGTATTTTCCAATTCTATCATATGTAGTTCTTCGGTGTTTAGGTAAATGTACTCTATTCCGATCTTTTATTTTAATTGCAAGTATATCTTTATAAACGTCTAAG
Source organism: Megathymus violae (assembly GCA_003671415.1). Classification (NCBI taxonomy): domain Eukaryota; kingdom Metazoa; phylum Arthropoda; class Insecta; order Lepidoptera; family Hesperiidae; genus Megathymus; species Megathymus violae. Next base: position 6,951,713 of record PDGT01000007.1, read on the forward strand.
TGTAGGAGGGCTTTCGTCCGGATTCATCATGATGAAATGACAAATACTCGTATAATAATTATACAAATCTTGGGATTAATAAAATGCTACAAAATAAAGTAATGAGCGAATTATTTGCAGTTAGATTGACTATAATTAAATTAAAATAAACTGCGATAATGAAAATTGCACAGCAATTCGTCGCAGACGTGGTGCGCTGGTGCCATCTCGAATCGAAGTGTTCATTAGTCCAAGCCGGCGTCTCGCTACCATCGACACCTCGCTCCGTTCGAATGACTTTGACAGCCGCATGTCACTCCTGACGTAGAGTTTGTCAAAGCGCCGTCAGACCTAAACAAAGAGATTGTTGTTATTATTATTACAAACACTTTATTTATTATCTTTATTACTATATCAATCTGTTAAGATTTTCGTGTGTCTCGAGGTAATTCAAAACCGGCTTGATGACTCTTCGTAAAAATCTATATACAATGTCAGTTAACCCAATTATGTCTAATTAAGGAAAGAAAGAGAGAAATAAGACTTTAGCTCATAAAGCAGGTAGGTACAGAAATAAAATTCAACAAAATTTTGATGGAGTAACATAATTAAAATATACATTTGGAGTTTCATTATATTCAAAAATACAAATAAAAATAAATTTTAAATTCAATAATAAATAAGGTACCATCTTATATATTGTACAGCAATTAATTTACATATATTAAGTACCCCTATTATATTTAAATTAAAATTTATCGATCAAGGACAATCCTACTCTTATGTAGGGTTATAAATATAAATAGGGTGCATTTACCAACCAACTCTAAACCTTTTTTATGGAAGAGGTATTCTCATGTATTATATTAATTGTGGTCCATCAAAATAAATAACGGTGAGCGCTGTTGCAGTTAGACAGGATTTTCTGTTGAATAAGTGATAATATTTCATATATCATCTTTAAAAAGTATACTATTTAGTTCTTATGAGTTGATGCGCTTGTCTACCCGGCATTACGTTGACACTTACCATAAGGTACGCCATATGATAAGGCGTTAATTTATCATCTACATTTAGAAATTATAAAACTGTAATGTAACCTAACCTAACTGTAATTGTTAAATGGTTGATATCGAGATACAGGCCAAACATTTTCCTTAAAACAAAAAATATTGTTTTTTATATACATATTATAAATGAATTATAATTATATAGGGTGGTGATTCTGATTATAAAAGCAGGGAATAAATTATTTGAAGCGAAGCGAGAACGAGTTTATTACAAAAAAAAAACTAGAGTACTTGCTGAGAGCTACTTAGTGGCCATTCTTAAGAAGGCATGTTGAGTCATTTATTTACAAAAAAGGTGAGTACTTGTTAAAAGGCTCTTAGCGGCCATTATATGCTTAACTAGTCACGCTGCGACACCAGATCCGGTAGTTATTAGACTATTCTCGTTAAGTTTGGTCGAAGAGCTCAAATTAGAACCTTTCTAAACTTATTTGCTCGCTACCCATCTACCTCACCACATTGGAGCAGTGTGGAAAACGCTTCTATATACAGTTCCGTGTGCTGCAGCAATAAAACTAGGTAGTCTAATTAAAACATAACTTTTTTAGAACGAAACTTTATAAAAACGCTTTGTCTATACTTCACCCGTACAAACAACTCGGTCGCTAGCTTGGTTTATTTCTGTACTTTGAATAAAGTCTGCGGCGGCTTTTAGCGGCTGATTGCATTGTGTCTGGTATTTCAGTAACTTTTTGAACAGGGTTCTTTCTACTTCAGGTGTTTTTAATAAAAGGTCCTAAGATTCATAGTCCTTTATCTGCACTAACAGAAGCATAAGCTTCACATGCTGTCCGTATAGTAGCTAATACGAGTACAGCGATTGGCAGCATCTACATAGCATGAGCAAGGTACTATTTGAATAAACTTCTTTTTTCCATAAATATACACAAAGAGAAAATTGACTAATTTGTATACCAAAGCATGGACTAAATATGTATATATACATATGTGTGGGTGTGTGTGTGTCGGAGATGGTCACTAGTATAGACGTGAAACGGAATACAGCACGATATACGGAGTGATGGCACCACCGCCGCGATAACGTCGATGCTCGGCTAACATCGTGCTACAACAGAGCCTAGCTAGTGGAGTGACGCCGGATGGAGCCACAGTTGACATTCTGCGGTAGAAGAGATCGGTTCCTCCGCACTGGGAACTGTTAGTCGTTTCGTTTGCTCGGTGTGAAGTGTTTGTTAGCAATTAAATAAAAGTGTTAAACGATTATACGCCCACGCTATGTTCGACAATGCTGCTAAAACTGTTGGCGTATATATATATGTATATTAATCATTAAATTGTAACAATGTGTATATAAATTTTTTTCTTAATTTTTGTCTGTCCACTTGTCACATTCAAAACACCGAACAAACTTGGTACTTGGCATTTTAGTAGCCTATATTTTCGGCTATAATCTAGGACACTTTTTATCTCGGGAAATAGATCTGTTCCCACGGGTGTAGACATTAAGTTAAATGGATACGCTATTAACACGACAATAAATAAAGAACCATATTATCATATCATCCTATCCTATCATAAAATAATTCGGATTTTTTTTAAAACGTAAGATCTAGGTTTTCTGAAACAAAGCGAGGGCTTTGCCACTAGTAAGTAATAAAACAAGTACTAAGTAAAAAATAATAAATATTCTCTTGCACCAGAACCTTTAATTTGTCACATAGACATCTTCCCAAGCAATATCAAATAAACCAGGGGTAATTTGAATAAATAAAAAAAATGTATCCAGTTACTGTTAAATATATATCGTACCGCTCTTAATAGGGTAGATCACTCGTGTCCTAAGCCCTTAGTTATTTGCTGACCGTGATGGCGGTTGATTAATGATGTTTACCAAACCCATCTGACGAAGATAATGTATGTACATATTTATCGACTTTAACAACTGCGGGGTACGAACGATAAGCTTTATCGAATAATTTATTCAGAAAATCTCTTCTGTGTAAAGAACTCTGTTCGTTGTGTCGTACAAGACTACGTCTACTGATTGGACATCTCCAGTTCTATGCTGATCATAAAGTTCTTTTGTGTCTAGTTGACTATCACCGTTTTGATGTCAACAGAGAAATGTTTCGATTAGAAAATTGAAATAACTAAAATTTTAAGGTGATGATTGTAAATTTGCAGAGTCAACGTTTTAATGTATGTTTATTGCAAAATTGACGAATTTATGTTCAAGCTGGTTTGCAGTTTCATTTCTGACTGATTAATTGCTTCCTCGAGCGATATTGTATCCACGTTATGCATCGTTCTGCAATGTTATTAAAACAGTAACAGCAAAAAAATTGACAACCTTACAAACATACTTATAAAAAATTCACTGGTGTGTGTTTTGTTTTCTGTAAGTTTGTTGTTTGTACACAATAATTTAATAAATAAAATAAAAACTTATCTTCATTGGTACCTTCTGATATTTATTTGATTAATAGGGTTTTAATTTGAATGTGTCTTATGGAAAGTCGAGAATCAAACCCAAAGTCATTACTGGACTCTGGTTCCAGCTTTCATAAAATTTTATCGCTTTTGTCGTACTTTTAATTATAGATATCTGTATGGGTAAGAAATAACGAATAATTTTCAAAACTTCAATCCGTGGTAATACATAATAAACACAAAACTATCGTAGTCATTATATTGATGTCACAGATACACAATATAGTAAAGTTATAAAGGGTTAAACCCCCATAAACTGATAAAATGATCGAATTCGTTAAATTCTCAGGGATTTTATCATCGACTTCAAAAAATCTTACAGATCTATTAACAAGTTGCGACTTATCAGTGACCACAAGTGATGGATGGGTTCTTCAAGTTATAAGCTCAAAGATATACGGGTTTTTATCTTAAGCACCTGTATAGAATACTAATTCTGTTCAATATCGAAGTCCATAATTGTGTCATTCAGCATTGTTAAGTGAAACAAAATCAAATATTTTTATTTGTTTAAATGTGGTCAGAAAGTAGGTCAATTATCATGAATCGTTTCTCACATTTACTACGTAAGGGATTACAAATTATTTGTGTTTTTTATGTTTTTTTAAATCAACCTTTAAATCTGAGGATTTCGGAAAGTCATTCTTTCAAAGTAATTTTGACACTTAATGCATAGAAAACGTTAAGAGATAGTGATGTCTTTATGTAACATACAGCATACAGGTTCTTCAAAGGAGTTGAATGTGTTTTGAATAAATTATTCGATTAATAGCAATCTAGAACGTTTAGAATAATGGTATTTCGATTTCCAGATATTTTCCACGACGAACACTGATCGTGTCCTTATAACTTAGTATATTACTAGAGCATACTTCTCTACGCTACTCCGGTGTGGACTGTAAAAAGAATAGCCAATCTAAATGTCTGTAGCTTTTATGCTGTCTGAAAACTTCCAGTGTAGATTCGCAACCAAGATCTACAGCTAAATGTAACCTCCGAGGCACGATATCTACATCCATTCAATACCCGATCGCAATCGAAGTTGCTTTACTCCGTTGACCGCTTATTATTGTTACAAACCTTCGAGATATAAACACGTAAGGCTTAACGACGCTACACGTTTTGATTCATACATACGTAAACATTTCCAGTAGGTAATTATGGCCGTAATTGGAGTGTAAGTCACGTAGACGCGAAGAGATTGAAGTGTCAAGAAAATTACCGGCACGTGGTTGGTAATGTTCAATTAAAATATTGAATGAAGCACTGATATGGCTGAATGTTTATAGTTTCTTAAACATTGATATTCAACGTAAATGAGCTTCAAACTCAATAATGACAATTATTTATTTTTGCATCAAAAACTCTGAACGTGTAATTTATATCCTTTAAAATTCGTTTTGGAATGTCAAATCGAAGTTACGCACTTGTAAGCTGAAGTAATTATTTGCACCAGTATACATGTGTAAGCACTTTCACCAATGTGCGCGAAGTAACGTCAGAGTATGTACGTCATATATTGTTATAACTGTGATACGATTGAAGAATTGTGACTTACACTTATTGATTTATGATAAAAATTCACGGCTTTATAGTTACTCACGCTAAAGCCAAAACCAATCTATACTTTTTAATCTTAAAATATTAGTAATTTTTAAAGGTAACATTATATATTATTATTTATTCCACAAAATAGAACAATAAGTAAGGTTTTAATTACGAAAGAGTATTATTATTAATGTTAGTAGTAATATTAATGTATGCGTGTGAATACATATATATGTATGTGTGCGATGTGTGAATGTGTGTATACCTGGTGAAAATTACAAAAAAAATGCAATTAATTGGGCACAAATTATGGCATGCAATCATCTACGCCGGTCAATAATAACTTTATTGTATATTAAATAAATCAATATATAATAAAGTTAATATAATATAATATTCATATTTTCCTTTATTAACAAAAATATGTTTTTTTTTATACATACATGAACAATTTTCTCTGTCCTCAAGCAACTAAATTTCGACCGTTCCCCACTACTTTCCAGAATTTGCAGCAAATTCTCAAATACTTTGGACATATTACAAAAAGACCGTATGATAACAAGGATAAACCGATGGTGACAGGCAAAATCGAGGGCAAGAGACCTCGAGGTCAATCTAAATATGGAGAGCTCAGGTATCCAAACAACTGGAAATACCAATCAACGCGGCGCTTCACCAAGCCGCTTATCGGCTAAAATGGAGACAAAACATTCAGAGTTTCAGCACTAAAATTACGATTTTTAGTAATTAGGCACGACTTAACAAAGAGAGGTCATTTAACACCAACCCGACTTAATTGACTTTTCTAGATATGTTAATAGCCGGTAAACGTGCAGATGGTATAATAATACCTGGCCTGGAAAACTAAAGGATTTACACAACATTTTGACCAAGATGTGAACGGTGAACATATTTTAACTATCGCAGTAGCATACCTCTTTTTTATGTATGAGTTCTCTCCGTCGCGGGGGCGACTGAGAAGATATGCCGGACTCGTACCAGCTAAAACCAAACGGTGTTCCTCTGAGCGCCCCTTGTCGGCATTGTGGGTACGCTCTCGCATTCCTCCGCGGTCCTGACGGCGTTAGATGTTCACACAGTCTCTATTCCGGATGAATCTAGAGCTGCTTCATCCCTCCGTCTTTGAGGTACACACGGGAACACCATGCGCATCACCTCGAGGCTCGTTGGTTTGGCGCAGGACACCCCCGTATCCTACGCCATAGCCTCTGTTATGGGAGTCTGCGATGGGCGTGGGTACCTCTTCTCCAACGCGAGGTTCGGCGGCTGCGCATTTGGAGGTTAGAAGTCTTTCTCTCTCCCTTTCCGCAGCCTCCTTCTGCGACATGATTTCTTCGCAGAAAGACACTCCGAGTTTCCAAAACCTATCCCGCTCTACCATAGCTTTCACCAATGTTACGAGTGAGAGTTTGTCCCCCATTGCAGCGACGAGTACACGCAATAGTATACCAAGCCTAGTTTAAATATTTCTTGGCTGATTATTGTAGGTTCCTACCCAGAAATGCATCTCAATAATTTTGTCAACTATTCAACCAAGCAACCATCTCTCATCCCATCTGCTAGGTTTCTATTAATATAGATGATGATGTAATAAAAACGTTTCTCCGTATGGTTATTTTCGTTTTTAACTGGAGGTAGAAATCTTGCTTGGTTTTATTAACTTGGTACTCACGTCTAGATTGGCAGATTAAGAATCCTACCAAGCAACCAAGCAATCAAGACACATTATTAAAATTTGTATGAAAAAACTCAGATCCTAGTTCTTATTTTAGTTTTTGGTATGGACATGCCGGTAATTGTTGAAATTACACGGAACCGAGCGTGCCTAGCGGCAATTACAGCGGTTCGCGACAATAAGCGACGGCACGTGAGGTTTTGTTTTACGAGACGCAGCTACGAAACAGCTAAACAGTACTGCAAAAGTTCTTTTCTGAGTACTTTATTTTAGTAGGGATTTTTTCTGTAAAAAAAGTAAGGACGTTACTTTTGTACGTCTTATTAATAACTATTTATGTTTATGAATAGCATAAGGACGCTATTTCTTTGGTGTGTTTCAAAATTTTATAAAAATGTATCTTTTATTTTAAATTAATCTTTATAAATGTTTATATGTATTTCAAAAATTTTACATTATTCATTTGATATATGGAAAATATTGTAATAATCGCAGTACTATCAGCTCAAAGGAAGCGCATAATTCCAAGTTAGAACTAATTTTAGAACGCATGCGCGAATATCCCTTTGCCAGCCTCCAAACTTCCCTCCGACAGTTGCAAATGCTCCGCGAACAGATTGACCGCCATTTTGAAACTTGGCTTCGCTTGAGCCGCGAAATTTAAACTTCGAATTTCAAAAACATAATGATAGCTCGCTTTGTAATTTTGTTGTCAGTATAATTTTTTCTCTCAGTGACTTAACATGTAATTAATTGTGCAGTGAATTTTAAAACTCGGTGATAATGTGTTCCTGGTTGCAATTTACTATTGTTCTTGTTGGAGTTTCAGTGTTGTTCCAATGTACGGATTCGGTTGGTAAGTACTTTGATAATCGTTTTTATAATAGTATATTTTTACTTTTGTGGGATGCTATATGTTAAATTATTTAAAATGAAATAAGTACTCAAGATCTATGTAACTGAGTCGCAATGTTCTAAGTGCCGGTTAAACAAAAATCACAGTTACTACTCTACAATAAGTTATGTCATAGTGACATTAGAATGTAAATTCATAATTTCACCAGTTACGGAGCGCTTGATATAATAGAATTATTTTTTATATTGTTTTCAGTATACATGATAAATATTTATTAGAATACTTATTTGCGGATATTCTCCGATTATACTACTATTGAGTTAGGTAACCTAATGACAAATAAATAAATTTTGATTTTCACGTAAAATTTTTAGGCCTTATTTTTTTTATTTATTAATTACGATTATGAGGGACAAGAATCGTGGTGTAATCGCATCACGAATTTTTCTTTATATCGAACTAATGTTAAGCAGCATGAAGTTCAACTGGTGCTACGAGTCTAATGCGTAGGGTAACATTCTTATCTTCTAGTTGAGGTGGCTTAGAGAGTTAATTGCAGACGCATGTATTGATATTTCATATCCCGCCGGAAGTCATTGACGATAGACGACTATTACTCATCTATTTATAGCAATCGAGGCCTATAGCTTAACGTGCAATCTGCAACATGGAAGCGCTCAGGAAATTTGCCATTGGCGGAAAATTTTGCCCCTAATATGATTTTTTTCTACCAGCGGTGCTTGGAGCTGGAATTTACTTATTAATTCTATCGATCATTTATGATGAACATAAGCCATTAAGCTTCATGGACGCATCAACTAATAATTTAAACTGGAACTGAAACTAGGATTGGCACGTGTTTCACGTATTCTGAGAATTGTGAGTATCTACTTCTGAGAACTGTCATATACGACGTCAATCAACCTTATTGTAGTGTTTCATTTATACCAAATTACATGGTTAGATATTCGAAGCAATTTGGTTCTAGATAAATGTAATAGATGAGTTTGTAGTCCAAGGAATATAATTATATAACTGTTCCACTCCTGGAGTTGGGTTCGGAATGAATGCGAAATGTACGAACTTAATTCACCACCTCCTAACCAGCGAAATGTTAATTGGTAGGTATCGTTCACATACTTAGTCAAATATAACGGAGAACTTTTGATAATAAAGTTTCCCATAAGATTTTTGTCATCAAATGAAGTTTTAATTAATTTGAATATAATATAACTTTCAAACCCGCAAACTTCGTTTGCGAGCCAAACTTTCAAACCAATTTCGAACTTGTCTATCAAAGGTTTCGTTAATTTATTAATATATCATCCAAACAACGTAGAACTATTGATGATGATACGTGACAAAATGAATTGTTACCTAGACTTCGCCGGCATGAAGCCTGCAATTAAAGGTTTACGAGCAAAAGGCAGTAAGTGCGTTGTCCTCTTAAGGGCTTAAACGAATACTTATCTCGGTAATTATGCAGCAAACTGGGACACTACACGGCACCAATCTTCAACTTTGCAATTTTTATTCTATGACGCGTGTTACTTTGAACGTTCGTTTTTCATAACGACAACCTTTTTTTTGTTTTTCAATAATTATTGTAAAAAAATTATGTGATTTTAATGACGAAGGCGGCTTATGTGATTGTAAGTTATTGCCACACTTAAATCATGGGCGGAATGAAGACTCGTTACATGTCGATAAAACATAAGACATAAACCGACTTCAAAAATAAAGACTGAAAAATTATTCTGAAAAGCAGAAATTCATTTTTATAAAATATTAATTGATTTATGCGCTACGTACTGAAATGTTTTAAATCGGTACCAAGGCAAACATAAAGCCGATAAATATGCCAATTACAATCACGTTTTTTTTTAGTATTATATTCCGTTTTAAGATGTCTAAATTGCTAAATCTCATTACGTTTCGGACTTGGTACAGACTTCAGACATTTCAGCATGTACCTCGCACTTATATTAACGTTTTATTTCAATTAATAGTATCGTTTTTGCGTCAACTTGTAGATTTCTTTTGGAAATCATTTGTTTTATTTGGCCATATCTAGTGTTAATACTTAATAAGTACGATTTCACTAAAAGTTATTATCTAACAGGAAAGGTTGATTTTAATCGCCATATCTCCCTCAGACACTGATACGAGTAAATAGTTTCTGACGACTAATATCAGTGTTATTTTCTTATTCATTAGGAATGCTTTTGCTTTCAACATCAGTTCAGTATCATGGGATAATGACTCCTCGACGCAAATACTTCAATGATGACTTTACAACGTTACCGATACGAAACAGCTTAATATTCAATTATATTGCTCATATTCGTTGAGAAGATGCATTTTTTGTATCCAAGATAGATCATCAGACTCCAAATTGGTTAACGATGGACGTGTTTTGCAATATCAATGTTACCACTGCAAATACCTTTATTCACAATTTAATTATCGATGTCTGTTCAGTTGTAATCAATATCTCCAAAACACATCATCAGATCCTCTCCATGTTTAAAGGGGACCAGCTCTAAGCCGTTTTCTATACACAATATATTTTTTTAATAACTTTATTAATGAATAGTGGGGTTATGGTTGTACATACATTCATTCGGTGACATACAGTCATTTAAAAAGATCGCCCATTGTGTGAATTGTGTGACTTATAGGTAGTAACATTGCATATTAAATCTAGTGTAATACACACAAAATACTGAAATGAAATAAAACAATGAAATCAATCAATAACAGATCTACTTATTAAACCAATTTTAACATTTACTTAAAATATATTCCTGCGGACGTAAGAACAATATTTTCTACTCGTATGTCCATAATGAGGACTGAAATATTAAAGCTGACGGATGAGTCCACTCATGATTTGGGTGATTTCTTAAAAAGCGTTTATAGACTTTTACTGTGTTAGGATGCTAACCATCCTAGATTACGTCGGTATTTATCATCAGGCAGGATTGTTGTCAAACATTTAGTTATCATAGCTAAATATATATAATAGTACATCTGTCAGTAATGGTATAACTTTTGAACAGTTACAATATTTTTAATCATACCGCGTATTCGATGTGTTACGTGTGTGTTACAACAACTTTTAGTAATGCTCAGATCGATTATGTGAAATTATAAATTAAGTTGTACTCTATTTTACAAATCAACACGATCAATATTTGATTGACGTATTTGCATCTGAAACGAAAGTGTTTTATGCTAAGTTTATATCCGAAGATTTGCCGAACAGATTGCGAAATTACATATTTTACGTGAAGTATGTGTATATAAGATAAGCATAAAAGAGATTAATAAATACATACATGTGACTATTTCGATGACTATAATATAAATACACTTCAATTTTGGGATGATAACACTAAAATAAAGGAAACTGCAATAGATAAATTAGTAAGCAGACACAAAAGTAATAATACTTAAGACAGATGGACAATGAACTAAGAAAAAGCTGGATGGGGCTAATATTTTTTATAATTATATAATAGGCCAATATTTATTTTACACAATTTATTGAAATTGTAGTTTAATTTAATTATTTTAATGATTAATTAAATTTAAGTCCTATGCGAACACAATAATAAGACTACGAGTCAATGCTGTTAAAGCATTTCAATATATGTTTGACTGTCACACTATAAAATATGTGCGAAGTGTTAGCTTTTTGTGACAGGTAAAATACCTAGTGTATAATAGCTGATACCCAATATGGACTTTATATATTATTATTAAATTTTCACAAAACATAGTCCTTGCGAGTAGACGATAAATTTTATATTTACAATTTGAGTTTTTTTATATTTAAAATTTGATATACTACATTTGGTTAACGTACACTATTAAATCTTATTTAGTTTTGTTAAGGAAAGTTTTTAAAACAAGCTGTCAATTAATACGTTATTGTAATATTAAGTAGCATAAAATGAAAAACAAAATTATTTACGTATAAACAAAACTGTTTGTTTAACGTGTGAAAATGTAACACCGTTCATAAATTACGATGTGACTATTAACTGCAATATACGTTTCTCATTACATTACACACACAATCATGAAACGGCTTCCACAGATGGTAATAACAGCTAGTAACGAACCTTTTAGAGAACCAGTCAACTAGGGCTAAAGCCGTATGAGTGTGTCGTCCTAGAGACGCCAGACTTATCATCGAAATTATTTTGGCTCAGTTGCTCTTTTGCTTTGAAATAAGGCCAGCCCTTTGCAAGTCGGACTGTTATTCACATTACAAGTTTATTACACTGTATGAAGTAGCAAACCAAGCGAATCTTGTCTATATTTGATGAATAAAAACTTGGCTCTATATTCGTTATATAATATATGGATCTAGAATGAGAAATGGCATAGTAGCAGAGATTTGTCGCACTCCTTTATATGATTCAATTCGTGAAAGTAAAATTTATTGCATGAAATGTATCTTTAGAAAGAAGGTAATGCTTATTAAAACGACCACTATTCGTTGTTATTTGATATACTGTATAGTCAGTATTTTTTTAATTACCTCAATATATCTATACTAATGTTATAAAAAAAGAGTGCAAATTTTGTGAGTTTGTGTGCACGCGGAGGGTAATTTCCAGAATCACGGCGACTAATTGAAAATTTCTTTAAACATTTAAAAGGCAGGTACATTATTCTGTATGAATATAGACTATTATATTATATGATGTATACACATAAATAATCAGAATTATGATGATATTCACTTTGTTTTATATTATTCAAAAATTAGTATGTATTATACCTACGCAATATTAATCCAACATATTTACTATAAAAATAGTCGACAGATTTTTAAAACTCAATACTTTTCAACATAAATTATTCAATAATAAAATATTCCTACCCATCTCGTCAATGCTCTGTTGTCATGAGGTCTATTAAAAATTTATACATTAACCATCTGGTCTCTATAAACTCGTCCTATTTTTTCCTCTTTCATTTGTGTTCTAGCTCAACGTAATCCTATTGTGCTTCTCAACATTTATTTCCTAAGCTCTTGCGAGCTCGTACCGGCAGGAACAATCCCTGTTGTTTGACCACTTCGGCTTATTCCAGCTTGAGTGAAAAGGAATTAATAAATGAAATGAATGAATGAAATTAACAGAATGAATGTTTGTATTGTTTGACACAAGCTTCAAATACAGTATCTGCTGTTATCTATACAAAATTTTTATCGTTAAAGAACAAATTGGTTTAAGAAATTATTTCACATAATTCAGTTTTGGTTTTTCTAGAGAAAAAAATACACAGGTATAGCACTCCTTAAACATATATTTGATGCTGGCGAGTGCAAGCAGGATGCTATATGGTATATTCTGTGACCTCTCAAAAGCGTTGGATTGTGTCGACCATAACATATTAATGAATAAACTTAGGCATTACGGTGTCTCCACACAATCAGTTAAACTTATAAAATCTTATCTTTCTAGGCGTATTCATAAAGAATCCCCAGGGTCAAATATTACCATGGGGTCCCCCAAGGAACAATATTAGGACCACTACTATTTTTAATATATATTAAAGATCTTCCTTATTTCACCAGGGACTTGTGTAAAACTGTATTGTTTGCTGATGACACCTCCTTACTTTTTAAAGTAGATAGGACAAAACAATGTTTTTATGATGTAAATAATACTGTTTCGCAAGTGTTAAACTGGTTTACATGTAATAAACTCGCGTTAAACGCTAAAAAAACGAAATGTATTAAATTCATTTTACCAAATGTTAGACAAGTGCCAACTTTCATTGTTTTAAATAAGGAAGTGCTTGAACTAGTAAATTCTACCACATTTCTTGGAATCACTATAGACTCACGACTACAATGGCGTCCTCATATTGATATCTTGTCAGGGAAACTTAGCTCTGCTGCCTACGTTGCTAAGAAAGTGGGGCTCTTGACGGACATAGAAACAGCAAGATTATTTTATTTTAGCTACTTGCATAATGTGATGTCTTATGGTCTATTGTTGTGGGGCTTAGCTGCTGATATTAAGTCAATTTTTATATTACAGATAAGAGCAATACGCTCTATTTACAACCTCTTTAAAGAAATTGATATATTAACTGTAGCATCACAATATATTTTTGATAATATTATGTACGTTAAAAAATACTCTGTTCGTTTTCATAGAAAGAGTAATATTCACAATATCAATACTAGGAATAAGGCTAAACTAATTGTTCCAAATTTCAGACTAAGCAAAACTGGTGGCTCTTTCATGGGTAGATGTATAAATATTTATAATAAAATTTCATTGCAATTGATAGAAATGCCATACTGTAAATTTAAAACTCACGTCAAAGGCATTCTTATGCGGAAAGGTTATTACAAACTTGATGATTACATTCAGGATAGGACTGCTTGGACATGAGTTTATCATTAAGCCAGTTTATAGCCATAAGTGCGTTCTGTAACTGTGAGTAGTAAAAAAAACTCCTCGAGAGTTTCTTACCGCTTCTTCTTCCAGGACCACTCACGGTAAGGATTTGTTGAAGTGATGGCGTAGTTTGACGTTCGAAAAGTGTTTGCAAAAATCAACTTGGAATAAAATATCATTTCATTTCATTGCGAATATTATTTTACAGAGATTTAATACACTTCATTGTAATGCGGATCTTCAGTTTTGAGTGTCATAGGAATATACGTTCTAAATGTTCTGTTAACAGATACTAAGTAAGAGGATAACATTTTCAGCGGAAACAGTTGAAAATGAGCAGATAAGTCACGTGATAGTGAGCGATTACTAACCATCTACATCGAAGGGTTGACTCGACGATGGATATCCACGAGCGTTATTTACTAAAAAGGAAGCGATGAATTGGCATCGACACGCTAAGAAGAAATTTTCTTTGATTTTAGCTTTTCTGGTGTTATAAGTATTAAGTAATTTTAAAGTTCTTTATCTTTAAGTTCATTCATTTGTCTATGAACTAGTAGTCCGTGGTTCGCTCATCATATAGCTTACTTACACAATGTACGGAGTCGCTATTGTGTAATAGCTCTTATACATACATATTAGTTGAATGAAATTTATAAAAAATTGCACTTAAAAAAATATCAAATGTATACCAATAAAATAGAGTTCAATTTCATAATGAGTCCCGAAAGACTGCAATTAACCATGCTTGGTAAATTAAATGTACCGAACCGTGACTAGTTTTATATGGGCATGGATCATTAAGCACCAGCTTCACAATCTACTACTTTCGGACTGTAATATGATCTTACTTTAAGAGTCCACTTTGTCATTAACCCAATAGACTATATACGTTCTTGTATATACTATTTAATATTCATACTGATAAAGCATACTTTCGAATTTATCTTATTAAGAAAAAAATAACTTTGGGTGAATTTATATATTTTTGTCTGTAGCAATTGGTATTGTAATAAACTCATTCATTTATATTGTCTAGAATAACGGATAGTTGTGTGAAGTGTTGTGAGAAGTGTCCCTAGTATACATATAACATTTACAAATATAAATTTCTTCCGCTATCTATTTCGTTCACATTACCATCACCATCACGGAAGCATTGCTGGTAATTAATTTCAGAAGTGGGATTTCTTTAGTTTGATTTGTTTTTTTTACTTACTTTATTGTATGTTGTTTTAGTTTTTATTCCGTTTTCTCTTCATACGTTTTTATACGTTATCCAGCAAATCACTAAATGAAAAAATAAATAGATATTTGCATTTGTAATTATTTTCAGTCGTTTTTTAATTCCAATGATTTTGTATTTCTAAGAATATAAATTGGTGAGGATCAAAAGCTATAATACACTTTGATGTGTTTCTTGCAATCCTTAATTATAAAGTGACTTTACCTGACTAGACATGACATCAAAAGGCGATTGAAACGTTCAAGAATTTCTCAGAAGGTACGCTCAAAAGGACTTCAGGGTTAAATTGTTAAAGCAATAATTATGTTAAATATAAGCTGTTACTGTATTAAACAATAGGGTTAAATTCGAATCTGAGTGGAAGATAAAAAGCATAAAGCCCCAACAGGATAACCTATTCCTTTACTCATAATAAAATTGTATCCAAGCTGAGTCTCTTAATTCTTCTTTTATATTTTAAGCACTGTTCTGGATATAGAGCCTTACACATCAATTTGTCTATCTTCTATTGTATTTACTCGTATTTATTCTTGTAACAAAATATTTTTATAACTCATGGGTCGACAAAAATTGTATGTTCCGAAAATCCAAATCCCTGAGTGTGGTGAGTAAACGAGTAGACATCTCGTTAAGGGGAAAGGACACATTAACCGAAATGAAAAACAGCCCCTTAATGGGTAATGTTGTATGAAAACCGAGGTCTGGTTACTAGCAAATAATAGAACCTCAAACATAAGTGCCCCTTCACATTAGCGTTTGTCGGGTGTACGAATTCAATACGTATGTATAAGGCAGTCGCCGCGATAAAATGAGGCTTATCCCAATGTTATGTACAAACGCGACTAAAGGCGTGTTTTATCACTTTGTATTAATTGCGACAATTCATTAAATATTTAAGCACTTAAAATATCTAAGAAGTGTTTGTAGATAATTTTATATAGTTACTTTGTTTTTGTATTTATTACAGTGTATGAAAACTTAAATTAGTTTTGTTTATATTGCGTGATTTTCATATATGTTATTTCTAAACTCGTGATCAAATTGTATGGCGATTACACAGTGTGGGCATCACATTGTCGCGACATCCGTGCTGGGCATTTTCTTATCTAATATTTAAGCTAGTGAAACGCTATTATGAAAGGGCACTGTCACACTTGAACGATTATCGTTTAGTGGTTGTACACTTTGCAGTAGGAATACCTGTGTTGCTGGTGGCATGAACACCCACAAATAAGACTGCACTAACATGCATGACACGAGAATAATCATTTATGTGACAGATAAATGTCTGCCTCGACCGATTTGAGCATCATTAAAGTTTGAAATATTAGCGCTCTTCCATTTAGAGTAACCCATGACTTGATAGCCCTGTATTACATCAATTTCAATACCGTTCTGCCGATGGCTGTGCAAATTGATATGTATATAGGTATTTTATCACTGACAATATTTTGGCGATATCACTTTTCTGCGACTCTTCACTTGACAGCGTTATTGATATACTAGGCTATGTATTGGTGTCCACTACTATACATAATGGTAAATATTTTCTATTCTTTTAGACAAAGACAAGTTTTATAAATAAGTCATATAAATGAATAAATATTACTTGCTTCGTTTTTCTTCTCTGTATTATATTTTGTTCACAGATATCTGAACTATCATTGAACACCTGTCATGTAATACTAAATACTTTTGATTTTATATCTTATATCTTCCTATCGATATTCGATAGTGCTATTGAAAATGGAATACCATCAGTCCATCATCTGTAATATTTTTGCAATAAATTTAAGATTTTAGGTTCCATGCAGATCACAGATTTTGATGTGTACAAAGATATATAAATATACGTAAACAGGACAACTTATATTCTGTTTAAAAATAATTTAGTACATGAAAACTGGAATACACTCTGTGAGTATTACATAGTACTAATCAAAAACGAAAGCAGCCACTTAGTTATATTAATAAAACTATTCTTGCTGAGTCACGCTTCGCAAGCAGCAGTGCCAAAATCCATATTGTTATAATTTATTACTCGGTTATGCTTCCATATCTATTTTATATCACCAGCACTTACAAAATATATATTTATAACAAAACGAATTCATTCACTTGTCATGTTTTACATAAAATTGAATCAAATAAAAATGTAATAAATTATGTTATGTATTAATATTGGAATTTTGAATGTAACGAACTGGTCAATTTTCATGCTTTAGTTATTCCATTCATATATACCAAGTCTCCAACAAAGTTCAGGCAAGAGCGTTGATGATGCTTGAGATATTTAAGTTAGGGTAAATTTTTAACTTAGGTTATTTCAACGCTACCCGCACTTTAATTATTAATTACAATATTATAACATCATTAGTTGTTGCGATATATTTCAATATTACTTTGTAGATGTGATATCAGTTGATAGTATCAGGCATTACTTTGCGGAAATTTATTGTTATTAAATTAGTATTAATTTACTTTGCAACAATCTGCAAGCACAATATATGATGGTATTTATTTCTATACATGCACGAAACCTCCCTCCTACAAAGGAAAACATGAATTTATGATAAAAGTATATACCAACACACATACCGTCACCAACACGTGTTTCGCTCCGAAACAGAGCATCATCAGAGTAAGTTACTAAAATTGATATTCTTACAACAGCTTGATGACACATTTCTATTTTCTTAAAAAAGTAAATTAATAACACAGTGTATTAAATATACTATACAGAATGTTGACAATCTCTACCACATCAATGTCGGCGCCCTCTAAAAGCTTGTGTAAGACCATTTCTGGACCAATAAGTGACGGGCAAATCATACAATACGCATTCAGTGTTTCCTTATCAAAAAAATAAGGACTAATCTGACAATGCGGGCTAGCACATTATTGCAGTACCAGGCGTCGTAGTGAGGTATTGTCGTTACCCTGTAATCAACACCTTACCTTACCTTCCAATGCAACTGTGATTTACCAGTCACTAGTTAGAACAAGACGAGAAAGTTACCTTATGGCGGCAGCTAATTCAAATGTGTTTAAATGTGCATCAAATATTATAATATTCATCAAGGTACCTAAAAGATCTTCGCCCTTAAAAAGGGGTCTCAATAATAACCACGATTAAATATATATTAATGTTTAGACGCACACAATCCAACTCTCGCACCAGAATTTCCACTATTGCAGATGGTATGGCAAGTAGCATTATAATAAACAATATCTTAAGCTTGGTTTATTGGCAATTGACGACCTCATAGCCCGGTTGGTAGAGACCATGCCTGCCGAACCAGGGGACCCGGGTTCGATTCCCGCCGGGGCAGACATTTGTTTGAGAGATAAATATTTGTTATCGGGTCATGGGTGTTCGTAATGTCATATTTATGTACCTCCATGCCATCCACAACACAGGGAATCCTAGTGCGGGGGTGTGAGTGTGTGAACGTTTATTAATTTATTATTATTAATAATTATAAAACCGTATGTTTCCTGTACCTATAAAATAAACGTAAATATAAGCAAATAATTCAAACCTACATGAAGGATTTTGTATGTGCAATAAAACATTGGCCTTTCCGTAAAGTTCATCGCGAATGTTTTGTTCGAGCATTTTACTAAAACGCAATGTTAATTGCTTTGGTAGTGTATAAAGCGAACTTGTGACGAGCAATCTCGTTTTGGATGCAAATTGATGGAATTCGTCATTTAAAATTTTATTGCTGAACTTTGGAGCCATTGGAAATGTGTATTAATTATCTTTATTTAAAACTAGCGGCCCGCCCCGGCTTCGCACGGGTTTGCTTTTAATTTTAAGCATTTTTAGATATATGTACAATTTTATCTGGATATGTTCCCTAATATTATAGAACATTTTTTGTTCTGTCATCAATAGTTTCCGCAGTGTATGCGATGAAAGAAATTTTTAAGCAAATATTTTTACACCTTGGTTCACGTTACTGAAGTTTTACCACGAATCCCTTATTTTTTCTAGTAATAAATATAGCCTATGTTATTCAAGGATAATGTAACAATCTAATTCTGAATCAATTTTTAAAATCGGTTCAGTAGTTTTGAGTTTATTCGTTACAAACATACAAAAATACAAAGCTTTCCTCTTCATAATATTAGTATACATATAGATTATTACAAAGGATTATGCACATTGTAAAATAAGTGGCTGAATAATTATCGGCTGTGGCATCGCTTTTTACGTTAATTAATAAGTGTTTTTTTTTATTCTAATTAGAAAACGGCTAACAATGAGGACTGTAATACAAATATTTGTAGTTAAGTTTTAAAGTGATTTAGAATTTTCTTTTAATGTTTTAAAATCATAACATTACATATATAACCCATGACATACAATAATATACTCTACAATATTTCAAAATACCATCAAACATTTGTCAAAGTTGCAAATAAATACTAAAAACTTTTATAAAGGATCCCGGTGGTAATATGACTTGTAAACCCTAGGAACAATAAAGTATGTACGAGGCTTCATAACTAGAAGAAGTATCGTCATTTAACTGGTTATGTACTATAACTTCCAAGGTTCCATTTTGATTACTTCACGGTAGAAATCAAATTGTACTTAATATACATATTAGATTAACGGAACAACTGTGAAGTACAGAAATTGAATTGTGTATATTTAATGCGTCTTTTTTCCCAGTTATTTTGAAGCCAAAGTATATTTGGATCTAATTTGTTGTATTTTCTCTTGTGGATTGTTTATTACCTAAAATACTTGTTGGCTCTCGGTTAATTCAATACAAACGCTTTAAATTTTAGCATTTTTTATCGGAGCAAGACTACTGTGTTTGAATCATTGATTATTTTGAAACAAAAACGTTGTTTTTTACGGTAAAAATAAACACTTGGAAATATTTATGGCTTATCATTGAATATATTTAGTTGCCTATAGCAAAATCAAAACGAATGAGAGAGTTAAGTTGTAACTGTACCAAGCGAAATGTCCTTGCTCCTCTACATACATATATAGTTGGTACTGTAGCACTTGGAGTTATTACTTACTTATTTATTGAAGGATCTTTATCGAGCACTTACAACTCTAACCATTATTATTTACTTAAGTATCACTATATGGTCTTATACGTATAACCTTTTCATTGATGACTAACTAGTGATCAACATGATATTCATTTAATCTAACAAAGAGGATCTGCCGTATTTGTATTATTTTTTATCACAAAACAAATCCAGTCTACGTTTTTGTTCAGAAACCTGATTTTACGATAGACCTACGACATATATACAGTTATTATTAACCTTGTAGTTTTAGCTGCAGAGTATATAGTATACCCTAGTTTCTTTTGACACAATTTCCAAACAAATTGCTCGTAGGCCGCCATTGTATTGCTTGTCAACGTAAAGTGTATTTTTGTATTTCTAACTTCTATAAAATTTTTACTTCTAAAAATGTGAAGTTCACTTCCAGCACAAGTGAAAATTTTAGAAAACGTGAGCGTAAGCGGACAAATCGTCGCAGTAGTACTTTTCTTTCGAATTGTTTTACAAATATATATTTTTCTGACTGAAAACTCATTATTATGGAAATAATAACTTTTTATTTATGAAAAAAAATTCAAAATAGGTTCAGTAGTTCCAGAGGTTACCCCCTATAAACCTACAAAGAAACTTACAAACTTTATCTCTTTATAATATCATTGTGGATAATAATAATAATAGCACATAGTTTAAAAATTATTTTACATTTTATTATTATAAATAACTCCAGGATTTCGTCATACTTGGAAAATATTTCATTAAAATTCTAATAAAAAAATCACAAAGGCGATATACGTGACATTACAACGACCTTCCAAAGCTTTGCAATACGCTCACACTTGGACGAAACAAGTTTTAGGGACAGCCCAAGTAGATATTCTACTTACTATACCACGACTTTTCTCTCAGTTCGGCTCGACAATACGTAGGCGAATACACGCACTACTCATAATTACATACATCGCTTGGTACACAGAAGTGAGGATAAAGCAAAATATTAAGAGGTCTATATCTCCATTATCTTTTATTCTTTCGTAGGTTAAATTATATAGATGTATAATAAATAATATTTATCATTTTTTATGGTACCCTTTTTTGTTAGAGTTTCAAATCACAATGTTGCTTAAGATGTTTTACATCAATATCTACAATATTGTTCCTCCAATATCTACAATTTTTGTTTAAAGAGCAGACATGATGAAAATGATATTTTTCACCCTTGACGAAAATTATTATTTTTTGATACCGGTATACTAAAGCTATGAATTATGCTATAACAAAAAAATATGTAGAATTTAAATTAAGTTTCGTCTACACTTACTGGGCCTCAAACGAACGCGAGCCGAGCGTTCGGCTCGTGCTCGACTGTGCTCCGTCAATTGTTGATTTTTTGACAATCACAAAGGCCTTCGCATCGCACTCGCAATCCGCTCGTGGACGTGACAGACTCTTCGCTCGAGCCGAGCAGAATGGAAACGTTTGTTGATGTCATACGAATAAAATTCTGAAATTAGCCAGTTGTTTGGTGACATGACAAAATGATAGTAAATCTATGTTTTGTTGATTACATCTGGCCTTATATAAATATGTAGATCTCCATCGTCTTAGCCCTTTAGTTTTATTACTGATTTCGACTATAATAATCGCTGCAGCAGGAGCCGCAATATCTAAGTCGTCCATGTTTGCCACGAGCCGTGAACACACTGCGGAAAGCTACGTTCGAGAAGAGTGATCTTTGGAGGTTCATTATAGGTCCACACTTGACGCCGTAAACGACGACGAGTAAAGCGGCTTCGCACATGCTCGCCTCGTGTAGTGTATACGTACCTTTAGACCCCAGAACTCTGATCCTATCCGATTTCCCCGAACGAAATTCTTACTTAGGAATTATCCTTTGTAACTTATTTTTCCGATGGCTGAACCGATAGATATGAAAGATCGTAATCTCATAAATAATAATCTCATATAATATATTATCAATGCGAGATTGACATCAGACAAAGAAACCAAAATGAAAAAATATCTAAGTATAAAGAAATGGTAATAATAATAATTCAATATCCTTGAACACGAAGAACAAAGAAAGAAATTTGTTTTTTCATATTATAAACGCCGGAACAGCCTTTAAAAATTCTAAATAAAATTTAAATTCAAATAAAATGTACATGGAATATAAAGGTAAAGGAAAAATAAATCGCAATCAGTACCAATAACAAAGGCCGCACACAGCGTACACCGCGCACCGTGCCTTAAACCAACGGTCACTGGTTTTCAGTGCGATTCTGTAGTCGGACAGTTCAGATCGATGCCGTTTGAGCCTACAGTGCCGCTAAAACACTGTACTATACATATAAATAGGTGGGCCCGTCCGTCCACATATTAGTGACGGCAATTTTCATATTTCCATATACATCAACTTGACGACAGCCAAATTACTAATGAAACAAACATCATCAAGATCCATTAGTAAGTTAGATGGACTATATAAAATTTTAATATTACAAACAAGACCAGAAAATAATTTTTTATATGGTTTGTCAAATGTTAGCCACGGTGGGGAGTCAAATTCAGGACGCTTGGTTTAGTGGTCAGGCTCACTGGAAAGCGGAGCAAAAAAGCAAGGTATCAATAACTAGATCGCGTGGGTATAAACACTTAAAATTGAAAAAAGCCACATTATATTTGCAAATTAATTCCATAATTAATGTAGTTTCTTCACCACTAGAAGTTTCTATTACTGTTCTTCATGTTTTCACAACGTTAATAGTTGAAAAAGTATGAAGTTCATAGACGTATTACCACCACATTCATAAACATTTACGTATTAAATAAATTATTTTAAAATTTATTTTGACATGGAATACAATGCATTATTAAAACCTTAATAAGATTCCCCTGTGAAATGAAATGAGATTTATGATAATCATCTAGTTTGTAATAACTTTTCATCGCAAGAAATTTTTTTACACACTCCTTCGCACTAGGAGTCCCTAGCACTAACTTTATTATTTATTATACGAATCTGCTCATGAAAGAGACACTATTTGAACTAAGTTTGAAATATGATACAATCAATTCAGCCTATTCCTAGTATTAAAGTTGTTAAAATCAATTTTCTTAAGATCATCTATCAGAGTATTTTTGACGTACATAACATTATCTGTAATGAGTTACGGCACAACAGTTACAATCAATTTCTTAAAAGAGATTTATAAGGGAGTCCCTAGGCCTCGGGAATATAAATGGCGCGTACTGCTTTGTCAGTAATATAAAATCGGTTGCTTACTCTCTTTATTATTTTATAATGAAGTAAGTCGCTTTAAGCAATCTATCTACTTTTGTGAATGATGACACCAGCGGCGAAAGTGAATGCGATACATGCAATATAAGGAGTTACATTTATCTTTATCCCCAACCCATCCGCCTCTGCACGTGGTACTTGCTCTCTGTTTAATGAAGAATGACATACATGACTGTAGAGTTTTGTTTTTCTTCACTAGGTACCACCTTCGTTCTAGAAAAAACCTTAAAATATTTTATAACCTGTTTCAGTTCCAGTCCTAGAACGCCAGTTAACAACAGTGTATATTCCTTGACCATGATAGCGGGGTTGTATGGTAAAAAAGGTAGCCGATTATGTGTTTATTTCGAGACATTACCAATAAACATTGTGGTTGTTATTAATATGAAATATTCTAAAACAATTATATTATATTTTATTTAAACTTTTGAAATAGCAGAAATCTTATTTTGTAAAAACATTAGAAACTAATAGAACAACTGATCTATTTCCAATCACTCAGGTATTTGATATGTTTGAATTTACAAACTGACAGTTAAAAATGGCCGTTGTTTGATGAGTGGTAAAATATTTTAAAACCTGGATTAGTATTGTAGTTCACACAAGTATTTTGTTTTGGTGCATATTTCAGATTTTATGTTAAATCACTTTTGTTTCTAAAGCGTATATCAAAGGTTTGGTACTGTATTGACAGGTTGTTTTGTTATTTGTATATCTATGAACTATGGCTTGTCCGTAGGCAATTTGATGATGACCAAAGATATTTAAATATACGATTAAAAAGAACATAACAACAATTTTCATATAAAGACTGTCATATCCCTACTCGACAGAGCTATGTGTTACGGCCGTGGCGAACGGTCCATTCTGTTAGAGATGGCTAGGCTCTGTACCACATAGTTTAATCGCGATGGTTCTCGTTCGTGTTGACAGGGATTTTAATCTGCCTGGCTAGTTGCCGCCCTCCTTCCAAGATCATTCCTAAAATGCTTTTTAAATGTTTCGGTTGAATTATCATGGAGTCAGTAACAAACGGATCCCCTTTGCATCACTGCCGATAGTACGTGTGGGAAGCGGTGAATCTCTTATCATTAGGTGGCTAATCTATTCCTTTGTCAGTTGCTGATTTAAAAATTAACTGTTACTAAAAAAAATTGTATATATTTCTTACATTGTTATTTTTGGCTTGATATACAAAAAATATTAACTAAACATGTATGCAAATGTTTGTCTTCAACTCCTTCTTATCTGTGTTACAATAAATTCAATAATATAATAATAATGACGTTTACATGCTAACAATGAAATTAAAATTTAATTGAATATAACGTGTGATAATCTTTAAAGCAAGTCTATAAGTTTTTGCTGATAGTTTTAAAAGAATGAACAACAATGGGATATAGAAATATCACATATACCAAAAGATACTTACATTTTTATATCTTTAGAGGACTCTTAGGACCCTACTTAAAGTGAGTACAGCTTAGGATCTTGTTATCACAAGTCAGGCTAAGTGCGAGTGTTACTTCACAGAAACTTGAGGGCATCCTTGAGATATTTCTCTTTGGTGTTAGATTTATGTTTGTTAAGTATTGAGTAGTTGATACATAGGGAACTATGTTGTACTTACACGTAATACATAATTAAAACTCAATTATCTATTATAATTCTAATTTTTGAGGTTCCCCGAGGGGAATAATTCCAAACTGTTAAAATATATCTTTTGTCAAACAAATCATGACATACTAAGCGGAAAATTTTCCTTAATACATTTACTCATAATGTGCACGCCTTAGGCACCTCTACTTTATTTTTTGAATATAATTTGCACTTATAATTTAATACTGTACTCTAAACGCATGATACCCAAAGTCGTCTTTATCCACCCCCAGGGGTTGACGAGGAGCTGCAAGGGGTCCATGTCAGCGGAATAAATGGGGTCCATGAAATGTAATAGGGGGTTCACAATAGTGGACCTCATTTAGACAGGCAGTGACTTCAAATTTACCTTTACATTAATTGAATATTCCATATTTGTATACAGATAATAGGTACCTATTTACTTTCATAATGCTCTCTTATAAATATATAAATTAACACATATAAATCTATCTGTATAAAATGAGTTTTTATTTTCTTCACGTGTAAATTTTTATATTGTAAAAAATATTTTTCCACGGTAAATTGTAATCTGAGTGGACTTTTTAGCTAAATCTGTAACTTTGTCCGTGCAAAAGATCGCGGAGAATTGTTGCTTAGTTTTTACGTGAAAAAGTAATAAACAGATAAAAGTTAGGAAAATGAAGGAGCTACAATGTACAATGAGTTACCTGAAAACATTGCGAACGTTAACTCCATTGCAAAATTTAAAACACTTCTAAAAAGTTGCATTCTTAGAGAAATCCAATAATCACACACACACACTCACACACACACACACACACACACACACACACATGCACGACAAAAGCACGACACACCCACAAACGCACATACATACATACGCGCAAAAATATGCTGACACATACATAACATCAACACTTAGGTAGGTACATAAAATAACTATATTCTACAAGGTCGCCAAACAAAACAACACTACAAATTAGTTTAAGTTTCTCATTCTAAGTGACTTTGTATGTCTTATGAGAAATAAAGATTCTATAAACCGAAACCCGAAATCATCTTGGACGAAGTAAAATACTTTCTTGGCTTCAGATTGTTTTTTTTTTCGCACTACACTTTACTACTGTTATAAATTCAACCTTTCTGAGCGAGTAGCACTAAACCTGATGTCACAAACACATTTGAAGTACATAGATGAAATTGCAAAAAATCAATATTAGGTAAACAAGGGGTTTTCCCAACACCGAAAAACACCGAAAAAATTTTGGTGAGCTCTGGTCTGAACAGACATGGCAAGAATAGGATTAACGGTAATGTCATAATAAAAACCTAAATTTACCAAATAGAGTTAAATTTAAATTAAATTATGAATAAATTAAAATAAATGTAAGTTTTTTTATTAAATCTTATAATTAGATTTTAAGGTTCCGTAGCTAAACGGCAAAATCATCCGATTTGCTTTCTTTTAATCATGCCTTGCAGTAGGCTGCTGTTTTGAAGCCATTTCTATTTTGCATGTTTGCGCTGAGTCCAGCTTAACGCAAAGGTAGCCACGATCACTCTTAAAAGTATATTATAAAGAAATATTCGTAACAAACAGTTCACACCGTTTTATTAGCCCCTTAAGGCACTACGTCACATTAACACCATTAAGGAGCGGGCCGCCGATAAATGTCTTAAGAGATGTATGCCTAAGGATCCAGTCCTACCTTTAGGTACCTTAATTTAGTGTTGTATTTTATCTTTATTATTCTAATGGATACTTAACTTTGTAATACTCTTTTATTATTTGACTTTAAATTTATTATGCTTAGTTTCACTGTTATGGGATGGCGCCCAGCACTATCATTTTTATGTAAATAGTTGGTGAAACTAAAAGTTCACTGCATAAAAAATATTTAAATAATCACATTAAGTCATATGAGCAATTTATGTAGGTGAAAAAACGATTTTGGCTTTGATTTTGTGAAGTATAAAAATTTCATACTAAAATCATTTTAAACATCCATTTTAACACATCGGCTGAACCTATTTTTTTTTAATTTAAATATGAAGACTTTAATCACAAAAGTTTCCGTGAAAAATTATAACGATATATATTTGGGGAAAATACTGGTTTTTTGATTTTAATAATTCGTGAGAGACTGTCAAATCAGTACCTGTATAGAAATTGACGTAAAGTACCCCAAATGCTCTGTGCAATGCCGAATGGCAGTGCTCGCTTTGACTTATCGAGTTATAAAATTACGTTCTACGCCCAATGGTTTAAACCAAATGGTTCGCAAGCTTTATTTTTATGATTCGCATAATGTATATGTTAAATTGATTATTAATATTTTTTGTTCACGCTCAATTCAAATCGAACTTTTCGAACATTGACATAATTATTTCGAATCCTAGAAGCTAAATCTCATCGCATGTTGTACAAGTCATAATGATCTGTTTATAAAGAATCCTGCTAAGTTGCGTCCAAGTAAAAAAAAATTTAAATAGTCGTTTTTTGTAAAAGGTACTATGATACCAAAAATGTTTAAAAAATTATGTCCATTTTGGATTATTTTTGGAATTACTTTTGACGTATTTTTGATATTTCTAAAAAAAATTGAATCTAAATCTATAACATAATACAGAAAGGACTGATGATAATGATCTCATTTAAATAACTTTGTTTTGAAGGTATTATGCTCTTAAAAAATCTTTAATTTTGATTATTTTGAAAAAAAAAAACTTTTTAAATGTAAACTACAGAACAATAATACTTGTTCATTTCTTTTTATGTTACTCGTAAGTGAAGACGGTGTAAATGAAAAATGGACATGTATTTACATTTACAGTCAATTATTGACAATTTGCGAATCTGTTTAATGTGTGGTAACTGAAATTAGACTGAAAATCAGATTAATTAAATATAACAAGACGAAACGATAAGGATAAGTTTTGGGAATTTTTTAAAACCAGTTAGCTGTATAAACGGCCTCTTTGATTTTTAACGCTCTCCATCTATGCGATGTAGAGATGAATAATCAATCGTTCTCGACATAATCAAAGGAAAATTGGATTTGCGTGAATCTTTGCGATTTCTTTTCAGGCGCTTTAGATTCACGAGTATATATAAGAAGCTATGTACTTGAATACGTCCCGTAGATACACAATACTTGGTGAATTGGGTATTGAATCGAGCGCAGATATAAAGGAAATTTGCCGACGTAAATATGATATCAATGTGTCCCTAATAATACTTACTATAACTGAAATATTTATGTGAATTGTATGAGCAGTGAGCATATGATTGAGATAGTCAAATGATTTGGAATTCATATAGTTGATAGTATCAGGCGTTACTTTGCGGAAAATCATTGTTATTAAATTAGTATTAATTTACTTTGCAACAATCCGCAAACACAATGTATGATGGTATATATTTCTATACATGCATAAAACCTCCCTCCTACAAAGGAAAACATGAAATTATGATTAAAGTATATACCAACACACATACCGTCACCAACACGTGTTTCGCTCCGAAACAGAGCATCATCAGGGTAGTAGACTCTAAAAGTGTTAACCGCAAACTGAGTCTATTTGGAATTCAGTCTAGTGGAATAGGTACCAATTTTGGTTCTTATCGTCTAAATAAGCCTGTATAGTCCGGATCAGCGACCTCAGGAAGAAAACCTTTGTCTGATCTCAGCGTACTGCAAAGAGAAGAGGCAAGAGTAGGTCAGAACTCAGGAATGAATGGAGGTCCTTAGGCGCCCTAAAATCCCCCTCTTATTACCCTTATGTCTACAACCTACAACCCCTCGCATCAGAATTCCTTTAAGCAATTAGGCATTAATTTGTTTAACGAAGCGCCCGAGTGAACAATTGATGTGGTTATTCAAGCAGACGTGGGATATTGGATCCGGTCCGCTATTTTGTTCGATTAGCCAGATTTATTACACGGAGCTACTTGTTTGTTGTATGAAAAATTGATTGGTTAATCCTGAAGTTTGGTTTACGAGTAGGGGCGTTCGCAGATTGAGATATTTGTTACAGATGGTTTTCTAAAGATGAATTATGTTGTAGATGAGATTGAAATAGTTCAATTTGGGGCTCGTCTGACTGCTTGCCGGACATTTACTTTCATAATAAATTAACGTTTTCAGTCTTTGTGCTCTGCTTATTTTTAGAAGATTAACGATTGTTAATTTTTATCTATTTTTAGAGTTCCCTAGCCAAAAGAAAAAATGTAACCCTTATAGTTTCGTTATGTATGTTCGTTATGTTCGCTTGTTACTATCTCACATGCGTTTTGTTGGTACGCAAAATAAAATATGCTTGGTATATTTAATGACCCAGTGCGCATGAAGCGATGAAATTACGAATCAAAAAATAATTAGGAATGACACTCCTTATGCAATGACACTTCTTACGTAACTGAGAGAGAAAAAATTCCACTGAATTTAATGATGTGAGGTATCTACGATATTTTTTTGAATATCAATCAAGCTATTTACTTATTGTGGTTGTAGAAACATTTCATAATACGTTTAATATTTATTAGGTATAAAAATAGTTTTGTTAAAGCTAATAACAGTACAGTTCAATAATTCAATATAATACGCATGCTTGTTTAGATCTCTTAAATATTACTAATATAATATACTATATTTTAAACTGACTTTTTATGCAAGCGAAAACTTTGTAATACAGTCAATGAAGCTACCGAAAAAATAAAGTAATATTTGTACTAACCTCATCCTTTCAAGAAATATATAGTAATATAGAATTTATATAATGTACTATATACTAGCAGAAAAGTGATACATAATTTGTATTATGAAACAAGAAATAGACATCATTTGGTTACGTTACAAAATGTCCTGCAATCTATTATGGACCTCTGCTTCGTTTAAAAAGATCCAAAGTTGATATGTTACAACATGTGAAAGCGCAGTTTGAACTTAAAGAGTATTATAGCATAGATAAATAAATAAATATGATAAATATAAATATGATATTTTACTCACTCGCAATATTTACGCCCTCGATGAAAAAAGAAGCACTTAATTTATCCATTACATTATTATTTTACAGGCAGGTTCACTAGCAACTGAGCTACAAGGACGTCATAGGTTGCCAAGGTTGAATATTTCTGGAGTATGGTTTTTTATTACCTATAAAATTCCATTTACTCCGGTTTTCTTCACTGCGTGAACCGATACGCAGTGGGCTGTTTTATTGTATCTCTTATTCAAGGTGAGAATGTTAAAAATATCTCGAAGCTGAGATAATGTGTCCATCTCTCCAGTTTTGCCATTTAAGCAATGACCAGAGCCCAAACTCTTAGAGGTCTTTTCTAGAACTCAAGCTGGTCAACGAACAATGAGTCCCGGTTTTTTTCCTTTGAAAAAGCTACATAACAGTAGGTTGTTACCGTAATTATAAATATAAAGGCAAGTGGGACCCTTCATCGTCAAGATTCATCATCAATTCAAATTATGGACGTATGCAATCCGTTAGTTGGCCGAGTCGCGGTGTCTCCCCTCTTTTTCATCCACCAAAAACAGCTCAGTCCCGATCGCCGCTTCCCCGCCCTGACGTTTTGCTAGAGTTGCGTCAAATACGCCACTCTCGTCCAAAGAGTTCTTATAAAATGCTGTCAAAGTTAGAATCTGCTATTTTTAAGTAGATGGCGCTACCGACGCGCCTTCACGGCCGGACTGACGTTCGCCCGTCCTCGGGTGTACACGTATCCCTGTAAGAAAACGTAGCCGTTACTGCTCATCGAAGAATGACCCTCGTCCACCCTGACATTCATACTTTTGTCATTCACAATTCTTTAAGTGAAGGTGATTTGTTTCAGTTCATATCAGTTCAAAAGCCCGGACAAGTACTTGGTATCGATCAGTTGAATTATTCAACTGTATCGAGCAGCACCGTCCTTTCGACTTTGAAGCCTAACGCGTGTATTTTAAAACTTCGTAGTGTACAAACAGGCAAATGCGTCCCTTCGACCAGACATGCAAGCCTAAGACTCGCAGACTGAACCGGACAACATTTCCTTAAGTCACTGCACAAGTGCGTTCCTTCTTGAACTAGGCCAGCTGTCCGAATAACCGAGTCAACAGTGCGTCCTTTCGACTTACCAATAGGTAAGACCGAACAACACAACCACAGCAATTTCCAGATGCGTCCTTTCGACCAGTCGTATGAGTCGAGACTCGCCGACTGGACCGGACAACATGCTTTAGTAATGCGTCCTTTCGACCCACCAAAAGGCAAGACCGGACAACATTATCCGAAACAAAAACATAGCAAAACGTACCAATTCTGTCTAATTATTTTAAACACGGTGAATGTCTACTTCTATGTCACAATTCTCGGATTCCAAATCAACATTTGCAGGCTCATACTCAGTCAATGTATCAGAATCCGCAGTCAAGGTGTCATTACAATCATACGTGAAAGTAGCGGAATCTGTAGTTAAGGCAGCAACACTGCGAGCTGATATGGTATTCGAATCATCTTCACATTTATCATGCTTGTAGCCGATTCTAATAGACCATCAAGTCCCCCTGGTACTGAACGCAAATTCTCGTGGGAATACTTTAACGTACGACTAGAACCATGAACTCTTTTTAACTCATAGCGGTCATTTTCTAGAACATTAGTAATAACAAAAGGACCTTTAAATTTTCTATCCAATTTAGATTGGTTACGTTCAGAACTTTTTACAAATACAAAATCGCCTTTATTAAATGGTTTGACTTGAGCTCGTCCGTGATTAAAACGTATTATGTCAGCCCTAGCAACCTTTCCTATATTTTTAGAAGCATCTGCACGAATCGATTCTATATTCAAGCGATCTTTGGAATTATCACTCGCTGAAAGTTTGCATATTCCTAAACTGTGTGTTTGAACTCCGAACATAAGCTCAATTGGAGTATATTTGGTGACTGTCGACCTAGTGCTGTTCAACGCCAACTGAACATTGCCTAATTCATCACGCCAATTTTTATGTGAATCATTCTCGATAATCGTCAATAAGCCTTTTAGAGTTCGTATTACACGCTCCACCTGCCCATTGGCTCTGCTTGAACCAGTTGCAATAAAATGAAGTTCAATATGATATTCTGCACAGAAGTTCTTAAAGCCATTGCTTATATAGCAACGACCCTGATCTGCTATGATACGTTTAGGAGCTCCAAATAAACAAACAGCTTTCTTTAGTGCTACAATTGCACTGGCAGCGTCTAAAGATGTAGTATGCTCTAATAATACATACTTTGTAAATGAGTCAATAATGACGGAACAATATTCCTTTTGATCACTTTTACCAGACAACTTGCCAGTAAAGTCTATATGTAGCGTGTGCCATGGTATAGATATCTTCGGGATAGGATGAAGTCTAATAGGTTGAGCACCCAATGTACCCTTTGATGCTTTACATACTATGCATGAATCGACAAATCGGCGTACACTCTTTGACATTTCAGGGAACCAATATAGTTCGTAGATTTTATCGAGAGTTTTCTCAGGGCCTAAATGTTGAATTTCTGTGTGAATATGATTTATAAGAGTCCAAATTAATGATCGAGGTACTATAGGAAGCCATGAAACAATGTTGTTGCGATTGATTTTTCGGTAGAGAATACCGTTCCTGACGTCATAGGTTTGAGCAATATTTTCCGGTAAATTTCCATTCGAAAATTTTTTTATGAGATCCTTAATTTCATTATCCCGTTTTTGCTCAACAGATAGCCAACCTTCACGCAACTCCACAAATTTAACAGTTTTCTTAACAATTGCAGATTTAGAATAAGTTTCAGATACATTTGGCGAAGCCGCTACAGTGATACATTCTGGTTGAAGGTTTCGCGACAAATAGTCTGCGTGTTCCATGATTTTCCACTCGCGATACACAATATCAAAGTCATAGGCTTGGAGTATGGCCCACCATCTATGAACGCGGGGCGTCAAGTCGACTTTAGACTTGGAGGCTTTTAATGAGTTGCAGTCGGTGTACACCGTAAACTTTCGGCCATATAAGTAATGACGAAAATGTTCAACCGCCCGTACGACTGCCAGTGTCTCAAGTTCATAGGAATGATAGCGTGATTCAACCTCAGTCGTACGGCGACTGAAATAAGCTATTACATGCGGCATACTACTTTTTTCTTGAATAAGAATAGCTCCGTATCCTTCTGAACTAGCATCGCAATGAAGCTCTACCGGTAGGTTTGGATTAAAAATTGTTAATACTGGCTCTGAAGTAAGTATACTAATTATAGTTTGTCTAATTTCTTCGTACTTCTCTGTCCACTTAATTTTACCTTTTAATTTTGTAAGCGGATATAGGGGACCAACAATCCGAGTAAAGTTGGATATAAATTTGCGAAAATATGAAGCTAAACCGAGAAATTGACGTACTTGGGTGGCAGTATTTGGTGGAAGGGCATTAGCCAGAGCTTCTTTTTTAAGTGAGTTTGGTCTTATCTCCCCAGCTTGAATGCAATAGCCCAAGTAGTTAATTTTCTTTTTTAGGAATTTGCATTTCCGTAAATTGAAGGAAAAGCCAGCCTGCGATAAAGTCGCCAAACATTGATCCAACCGTTGAAGACCTTCTGTAACGTTCTTAGAATAACATATAACGTCGTCCATATATACCAACGGTTTATACTTAAGATCCTTAAGTGTATCATTAATGCATCGTTGATAAACCGAGGGTGCATTACGGAGTCCAAATGGCATCGCTAGGTACTCATACTGGCCTTCAGGTGTTACAAAAGCCGTTTTTTCAATAGAATCTGGATGAATTAAAATCTGATGGAACCCAGAAGCCATGTCCAAGGAAGAAAAGAAATGAGCTCCTGTTAGCTGGTCTATTTGATCACCAATAAGTGGTAAGGGATAATGTTCAGGCCGCGTGTTAGAGTTGAGTTCCCTATAGTCGACACACATTCTATCGGAGTTATCTTTTTTTTTACTAAAAGAATCGGGCTAGCAAATGGTGAAGAACTCTCTCTGATTACTCCTGCATTCAACAACTCCTGAACCTTATTCCTAACCACCTCTTTTTCAACGGGTGATAAACGGTATGGTCTACGTTGAACTATTTTATTAGAGTCAATGAGATCAATTTTCATCAGTCCATTTTTAACACGTTGAACGGGAGTACTATCTATAAAATTATCACAGTATTTATTTAAAATGCAGAGTAAAGCTTCTCTCTCTTTCCCAACTAAATCTGTATCAATGTAAGAAATATTAGCCCCAGAAAGACTTCGACAGATTTTTACTTCCTCCTTTGCTGAGATAAGGAGACTATTATTATTAATTTCAACTTGTACATCATTTTCTAAAATATCTCTACCTATAATAACATTTTCAGAAATGCAATTATCCGGAACGATGTGAAATAAAAGAGTTAGGCAAAGATCACTTATTCTAACAGTACTATAAATTTGTGTCGTACATTTAACATCATCACCACCAATACCTGTTAAATAAACAATGCATTTGCGTTCAGTGCCAGGAAAGAATGATAACATACCTACTTTCAATAGAGAACATGATGAACCGCTATCAAAAAGGAAAGATACATGCTCACCGGACAACATTATGAGAGTACCTCTTGAAGCATTGTGCTCGCAAGTATTGACTTCCCTCACCACAGCTCCGCCACTCTTTTTCATAGGACATACGGTCGATACATGACCTGATGTAACACATGTGAAACAGGTCACTGATGTTATCTTGTCTTTAGCATGATCTAAAGTAGAAACATCTGTTCGACTTGTATTTGTTATATCATTACGTCGCTTTCTACAATCCACTATTCTATGACCAGGAACTCCACAACTATGACATTTTCCATTGAATTTTGGTTCTATTAAACGAGGCTTTTTTCCGGAGCTTTCATTAGTATCATTTTGCTCAGCTCGACGCTTAAGAGATATCCCGCTAAGTATCCGAAATAATTACGCTCGAGTTGTGATCACATAGGAGTTAAATTCACGACGTAAAAGGTAATCTTTAGAGCTTAGTATAGAAATAACGAATCCAATAATAAATTCCTCAGTCATATCAACTTTTGGAATTTGTTCAATCAATCCCCATAAACGCATTGCTGATTCACTCGCTGTATCCTTTGATTCGATCTGGAATTGTAGTATTTCATCAAAATAATCTTGAATCAATTTAGGCTTCGAAAATCTAGCCATCAAAGTTTGTTTCACAGTTTCCCAAGTTAAATCTTCAAGGCGTAATTTAGTTAAGCATGATGCCGCCCGTCCTTTTAACGCACTTGTCAGAACCACCAACAAATCAACTCCGCATAATTTTCTACTCTGTACAATCAATTCTGTCACACGACACCAGCCTTCAATCTCAGCATCCCCGTCGTCAGGATTGAATTGAATTAGTTGCACTGTATTATTTGTAACCAGTTGTTGCGGTGGCACTGTCAACAAGCGGGCTAATAGAGCTTCCATATTGGGAAACAATCCACTGTTACTAGTCTGATTACAAGGTTGTTTATTTCCTTCTGCACTTTCTTCGATCCCACTTCTGATAAAGGCACTTGGGACCCTTCATCGTCAAGATTCATCATCAATTCAAATTATGGACGTATGCAATCCGTTAGTTGGCCGAGTCGCGGTGTCTCCCCTCTTTTTCATCCACCAAAAACAGCTTCAAATATATACATATTAATTCTCGCTCAAAGTTCACTTGATCAGATATTGATAATATAATAATATTGTTATGGTACCTTCTAATGTACCTATCAATATTTACTGACTCGAGTAGCAGGCATATGTCATATTAATGGGGCATTACATCTTCATGGTCTAATGACGTAGCTAAATGACCCGTGAAGTGTATTAAGCGTTTACTGAACACATGCGTTGGTCATTTGCTCATGATAATTATGTAAGTTATTTATTCATTCGTTTATTGTATTTAGAAATTGTTAGTCTAGATCAAGGAGAGAGCGACAGATTTTTAGATAAGTGATTTGAGCTTTATAAAAATATGCCAAGAATAGCTTATCGGTTCCTGTTTGGCTGGTAATGCATTGGTGATTCATTTTTGCAAATTTCGACTTTAACAAATTACTATTATGAATTCAAGGATTACCTAACATTTTCTCTACAGTTTTAAGAACAACAATTAGATAATATATTATTCACAGCACTTCTAAGTTTCAGTACAAGTACGTTTAAACGTGGTAGTTACCCATGAAATCTTCCTGAGACGCTCGCGAACTTCAAGTAGTTTGTCATCCAAATCCCAGTTTGAAACTTCAGTGCAATATGTCTTTGAATGTCGTCGTCGTCAAATGAAATGTCTTACACAGTCGTATACTTGTTAGTCGTTTTGTAATCTGAAAAGGGTTTCATTTCATAATTGACCACTTATGAAAGCTTACTCATTTATCTCTTTGAGTGTTTTTTTATTCGTTTCTTTTATTTTGTATTTATCAAAGGAATTGTTTGAACAGCACATGGGTAATCATCACACAGACGTCTATCAATAACTGTAGAATAATTCTATTTATCCTAATAATGGGTGAATTATTTCGAACAATATTACTCGTAGTTGACAGACCTTGCTCATATAACAACCATATGATATCCTAACCTGTTTCCTGTATATGTGAAATGGTTATTGCAGCACTTCGTTGTTAATATATTACGACTGTGAATGTAATTTTATGCTCCATTATTTCTCCAGTACTGAGGCGGCGGCGATTTCAAACATAGCATAATTGTTATATGTATGTATATATGTACATATAATGTTAAGATTTTGTTAAATTTCGAAATATGCCTAATTAAGTTTTTTTAATGCAGTAGTGAATTCTAATCAAAGTGATTCATTTCAGTCACTGCGAAAAAATATTTGTGTTAGAATTCACCATAAAAGCGTGTTTCCTGTGTTTCCGTATTTGCTAGTTGCTGAAGCACACTACGCAGTGAATAGTTGCGAGTACGCCTATATTATGAAGATCAATTAATTTTATTTTATTTGGACCAAAATGACGCTTGTTGTATAATATTATAATATTCTATTCCATATAGATAAGAAAATACCGGTGTCTGAGTTGTACCTAGATATGACACGCGCATTTGATCACGTGCAACATAAAATATTGCTAAAAAAATTACAATCGTACGTGAGGGGACATGTTTTAGCTTTATTAGAATCGTATTTGAGTAATAGAACCCAAGTTACTGAGATTACCAAAATATCAGTTAAACGTAAACTGTAAGAAAAATATTACTCTGATCCCAGAATGGTTAAATAGGGCGTACCCCAAGGAAGTACATATATTAGGATCTTCTAAGGACCTCTTTCTAATCTATATTAGTGACCTCCCAAAAATTACCAATCATCAAATGATTTTATTTGCTAATGGCAGCACGATAATATTTTCTGGCAAATATGTAGCTTCAACATTGAAATATGGAATTATTTTCTGGGGTAATGCAACTAACAAGGAATGTGTTTTTAAAGCCTAAAAGAAATGTATACGTGCCATTTGTAATATTGGAAGAAGAGATCATTGTGAGTCACATTTTAAAAAACTAAAAATTTTAAACTTCTCTTCTCTTTATATATATGAAATTTCAGTATTTATAAAATTCAACAGTAACTTATATAAATCACATAATAGTAAACGATTTTGTAATAAAATATGTGCTCCCACTTCTAACACTGCACTACTAAGTAAAAATATGATTGGGATGGCGTACAAAATATACATATAATAATGCCTACCTCCACCCGCAGTAATGATATATCTTTATATAAGTTTAAACATAAGCTCCATGATATTTTAGTAAATAAAGCGTATTATCATATTAATGATTATTTAAATGATAAATTTGACTGACGTACATTTTAATATTTGTATAAATTGAATAATAATGGACAATTGTAATTATGACATTTAATAATAATATAATAATGTATTAAATATAATAAATATATATATATATATA
>PDGT01000007.1:6989972-7037059 GCA_003671415.1 Megathymus violae
AAATAATATATGTACGACCTTTATAAATTCTAAATCCAGCAATAAATGAATTTGAATTTGTTTCATTTAATAATTTTAAATAATATTTCTAGAAAAAATATGTTGGATCCGTAGGTAAGTCTCATAAATTTAATTACATTTAATTTCTTAAGATCTCGCTAAGTATATTAATAACAATTGTATATTTATACATATAATTGTAATAATGTATATTAATAAAAATCGTCCCATATCTAGAATATTCTGTTCAGCTACAAATATTATACAATTTTACATAAATGTTAGTCCCGTAAACGTTACCTGGTAGTATTCGCATTTAACCCATTTGTAATTTATTTAAAACTAGTTGACCCGGCGAACTCTGTTCTGCCTTAGAGTCAATAAATACGCAGCCTTTTGATTTTATTTAATTCAATTCTTTATTACGAAATATAAATATAAAAAATCAAGTATTTTAATGATTCTTCATTGTTCATGTATTTTGGCGCATATGTTGTACTCTTCAGTTAAGCACCTTGTGATACACGACATTTTTCGTTTTATTATCAGGCGCAAGTATAAATAGCGCAGATGGTCTTCCGACCCGTGAACACACAAGCACAATATCGCGTCTTTCCAAGTTTTCACCAACAATCAGGATGGCAACTTCATCTATTGTTGGAGCGTTAAATGTTCGTTCGTGTTCCAGATGGTCGTTTATCTGCTCTTTGTAGTCATCATTTGGCATGCGTTCCAAAGCACTCTTGAACAGCCTGACCAACGCATGATGTTCGTGAAGCAGTTGCTGCAGATCTTGAAGAATTGCTCTTTTCATTGCTGCATTTATCTCTTGACGTCGATCAAGTTGTTCTTCCATGTTGCCCATGAAGTATATTTGTAAAAATCTATGCTGTGCATCTTCGAGAGGTTGCAATGATCCAATTCAATGGTGAATCTGTCCTTGTATCTACAAAATAAAAAGGAAAGTCAGTATTTCTGATTTATAAAGATTTTTTTTGTATAATCAGCAAACATAATATGTAGGAATAAGTATAGTAACTTATTAATCTACTATATTATATGTAAGTACAAAAATAAACAAATAAATACCTTAAATGTCGGATTAAATCCTCGTTCTTCGATAATGTCTGCCCCAAAGGAGGTCATTTGGAAACAACTATTGTATTTTTGACTGTTTGCAAGAAAATGATGTGATTCTGGTGTTTCGCCACAAAGCAATAAATGCAATAGCTCAGGTGGCGGAGTCAATAATGGCAATTTCACTTATCTACTAAGGCAGCACAATCCGGAATTTTCTCCTGAAAACTTCAATGCGTCACAATACTCGCAAACAACGTCCATTGGCCCAATGCAAACGCTAGGATGCAAGCAGTAATTAGTGCTGCAATCATATCGAAACGCTGCTCGATTCAAATCAGCACTTGATACATTTCTTCTTATGCATCGAAAATTATTTACTTCTTCATCTCTGTTATTCGCTCGACGATTTCGCATTGCCAACCGAGCCGTTTCACGGGCTGCCTCGCTTTGTGATTGAGAAGCACGAAGTCGAGCCATACTAACGCGGCGCTCTTCACGGGAAATTCCTTGTGCTTCTTCAGTCATTTCATTCGTAATGTTTCGTATCCTTCTTGCATTACGGCTTTGTCGGGAAAGATTCGATC
Source organism: Megathymus violae (assembly GCA_003671415.1). Classification (NCBI taxonomy): domain Eukaryota; kingdom Metazoa; phylum Arthropoda; class Insecta; order Lepidoptera; family Hesperiidae; genus Megathymus; species Megathymus violae. Next base: position 6,991,637 of record PDGT01000007.1, read on the forward strand.
GTCTTGGTCGCGGCATTATTAATGATGATTCAAAGAGAATATAAATTACTGATGATTATATTTCTTACAAAATTTATATTATCAATTACGTTTAATTTTTTATAATTGTCAAATTTTTTGCCATACTTAACCATAGACAAAATTACGTTTAGCTGTCATTTGTGTTTTGTTATTCCATGTCAGATGCGTTTTTGTTATACCACGTTTTATACTGACTTCACGGAAACGCGGTCGAACGGAATAAAGTATCCTATGTCCGTCTCCTGGTTCTAAGCTACCTCTCCACCAATTTTCAGCCAAATCGGTTCATCCGTTCTTGAGTTATAAGTAGTGTAATTAACACCACTTACTTTTATATATATAGATTAATCACTAATTTTAGATTTGCTTTTCGCTTCTTAATTTGGTTACCTATTCAGATCCAGTATCTAGATCAAATACAGTATACAACCAGATCTGTAAATGATATAAAATATGATCGGCTCTGCGTCGGTGATGTCTTTGAAACTACTAATATCCATGGGTGACGTTGACCACTTACCATCAGATGGCTCGTTCACTCCTTTGTTGACTAGCCTCATAAAATAATTTTAAAACTGAAATTAGATATAATAGTAATTAACATTAGATGAATAAATTGTGCAAATAGAAATAAATTAATCTAACGAAAGTAAATAACACAAATTTAACAGTTTAATTTTCTTAAAACGCCGAAGAAATTATTTAAGAACATCGTTTGATGAATTAAAAACACTGTTTGTTGACAAAACAATTTGAACAGAAGTCCTTTTATATAAATAAACAAAGATAGTATTAGATATCAAAATGTAACGAAAGAATACTCGGGGAAAAATCCAGTTACAACGTAAACCTATTACTTAGCATCGTCCATCGGATACATCGTCTGTAGGTCTGAAATTTCAGACACTGAAATAAAATTGCACTAAATCAAAATTGAATGTAGATTTTATCCACCAATAAAATCATCCATAGTTTAGAAACAGTTCTGGACATAGGCCATCATTAAAAGAAATATTTGTCGTCGCAAGGTCGTCCAAATACAAATTTTTATGGCGATTTGTTGTAAAGTTGAAATTAGTTTCCTTATCAGCAATTATTATTTAAAATCTACCCAGAATTGCGTAGTAAAAATTAAATCGCCACTGTGTTCAGTATAAAAGACACCACTCATTACCGTGGAGCTCATTTTACACTGGTCTCTCTAAAGATTCACCCGGTAGAATTATTGTTACACAGTTCTCAGCAACCGTGGTTAGGAACTACTCTGTAACATTGAATTATTATCTGGCTTACAAAGTTTTACATTTAATTGAAATAGACAACCGTCGTTCGTCATCTGTTGTGAATTGTAGCGTTCCAAGGCCATGTGAGACGCTTGGCTCCGGAGCGGAGAACCTTATGCTCTCATATATATGTATGTATGTTTAAAACTTAAACTTGAACTATCAAATAAAAATTTTCTTACTAGCACTAGCATTTTCTTTAATTTTCTTATTTTCTTATTATCTTACGTTCTACGGATAGCACTATGACGCATGTTTCCATATTTTGACGTCACTAGGCGTTGTACCACTCAGCTTAAGACGGTACGTGCCTGGCTACCAGCCTTCCTCTGAAATCAACTAAAATATTTTGTCATACTCAACTGCAGAATTTGTAAGCCTAATACGAGTAATAAGGCGGTGTGCGATTCTCTCCTAGCCAACCATATAGCGATGCTATAAATGTTGTGCTTTTTACTATCGCTCCTTATCGTAATATTATCCAGTGTTACGATTCTTTAAAATGACACGTTGATTTATGAGCCTGTATTTAATTTTACCGTAGCGGATGTCTTTACTTCTCGCTTTGATTTATGATATAAGAGTATTAGCTTTCGTTTTTTGTTTGAGACTTTTCCATTTTTCGCTCGATCATTTCCGTTGTTTGTTTTATTTCAAATAGGCGTACGTTAATCCTCCATTAACCAATTACCTAATAATTTGGTTTACTTTTTACCCAAAGGTGGTTGAAAATAATTAATGATAAACGATCACACACTCATACCCCCACACTAAGATTTCCTGTTGCGCATGGCATAGACGTACACAAATATGACATCACAAACTAACCTAGCCATGACTAGAGATTTAATTTTTATGTCACATAAATGTCTGCCCCGGCCGGGAACCAAACCCGGGACCCGTACTCAGAAGTCATAAGTCAGAGTTTTTTTTTATGTTATCATATTGTGTAAAAGTTTACCTACAAACATTCGCCTAATAATTTAGTCTATGGTTTCGATGCTTTTCGCTTTAGGATGGCAAATTATAGTTAATTAGACGCTTTATCAAAACATAATACGGTTTGGAACAGGGATGTTATGGAGCTCCGTAAACGTAACCGAAATTATCGGATATCCAAAATAAAATATATCCGAAACGGTAACTGAATCCGATAAAAGTTTCGAATAATTTCGGATAGGGGCAGAGTCAAAAGAAACACGTTATGACAGGTTATCGCTGCCTGAACCTTGGGTATCTTGAGGCAGTTTTTATAATTAGTTTTTTTAGGTATTTCTTCTATTATTGTAATACCAAATAATACCTACACAGAAAGAATTACCTTGTAAACGAATTATTTATTTTGTTTACTAGTCCAAAATCATCTAATATCCGTACCCGAAATTATCCGAAACAATCGGATAATCCGAAATAATTTCATATCCGTAACCGTAACCGAAACCATTAAAACATTATTAATATATATCCGTATCCATATCCGGATCCGAAATGTCATATGCATAACATCCCTAGTTTGGATCGTGTTATAAATAGCTTACAATTAATTAGGAACACTGTATTGTAATTTCAAGATTCAGTTCTGAAACTGTAATTAATCAGAATAGAAGTGTGCTGCTTCACTTAAACAAAGAATCTCTTTTATTAAACAAAGCGAAATTAAAGCTTTTATTAAATAAATATGCGATACTAAAACTGATCAATGTGTTTTTCATATTACGTCCCACGCAAGCATTTCTAACAGTTGGCTCTTGCCAATTCCCATCCTTTGCCAAATTTTTGTGGAACAGACTAAAAATACATAAGCGTGTCATCATGATTATGTGCAACCTAATTGGTTTCATACATTTGGTATGATTGCACTAATACACTATGTTGTGATCTGTACTGTGTCAGTGACGTTCACCCATGACTTCAGCTCGATGATCGTTTTATGAATGCCATACATAATGGCGGATGTCAGTATTTATAGCGTGAACAACAGTTATTACTCAATTATTTACATTATAAATTAATTACAATTCTGTCATCTTAATTATTATTATAAATTATTCTTAACTTTTAATGTATTTTAAGATTTTATTATTATAATATTTCATATACCTACAGTTGATGATTTTACTTATGTAATTATTCATTTATTAATATTATTGAATACTAACGGCCCGTCCGACGTCGTTCGGGTTGAATTATTAATTAAATACACAGGATTGTTAACAATTTCAAACTTTTTGCCTAGATTAGACTTCGTTAGGTTTACTGATATTTTATATAGCCCATTATCTGCGCAATCATGTGTTCTCAATACATACTAATTGTCGCATAGATCGATAAGCCATTTTTGAGTTATCTCGAGACATACAGAGAAGCTCAGCCGATTTATGTAGTAGTATAGATATAGATTTCTAGTATTTATTATAGTATTATGTGTGTACGATACGTGGATTATGGATTCAAGCGGGACACAGAAAGCGATACTTGTAACATACGTCTTAGATTGCCTTAGGGATGATTTAAAGTGTTATGGTATACACGTATCAATTCCTATGAGCTCTTCATTGGACGCGGTGCAATTTGTAAAACATGTCAGACGCTGTTTTTACAATTGTAAGCCAACGTATAGTAAAGCAACTTATCTTTTTTAAATCCGGTGTTTGTTACACAAAACAAATAATACAAAAGACTGATTACCCCGAAGCTAATCCGGGACTAATTTGAAAGGGCGAATGACTGTACCCGGCCACAGTTTCCATTGAAATCTTCCTAAACAGTTTTCCTAGATCCGCGAAACGGGAACAATGGGTCGAGCTTTTTACCCGGTCCCATTGTCAAGGGAGTCTATTATTGCTCCCATTGTAGGCACAGTCCATGACAATGGTGCGATTACAACCAATAATTATATTTGCGGAGTCTCTTGACCGACGCGACGGGATGACAAAGGCATTGTTTGAGTGGAAATTTTAAAGACTTTTTGCTTTAAAGGGTTGTCATTCTCTAATTATATTTGGTTTCCATTGACCTTTATGATTCGTCAGTAATGTTCAGTTATTTGAAGTTTATCTCGTTTTTTTTTCTTGTTTTGATTAAATCGAATACAAATCAGATTTAAAACTTTAGAAAGAATCTTTTAAATCTTTAAAAACTTGCATAAAAACTCGATTGAAGATATCGATAAGGTCCAATGGAAAAGAAATGACTTAATGTTTTTAATGCAATGACTTTATATATAATTAAAACATCATTAAATGATCAAAGATATATCAATGATATGATCATTTAACTCCTAATCGGTATCCACAAATGAGCAACGATAATAATGCATTAGGCAAATCACCACATGGTTGGGAAATAAATGGCAACTAAACACCAATTTAATGGAGTTGTTAGCGTCAAAATAAATGTTTGCGGTTTTGTTATTGGATGCGCACCAAAGTGTTAAGCTACATACTCGAACCATGTAGTCGCTGCCGAATTAAAATGAACAATTGTTAATTAAATTTTGAGAACTTAATTATAAATTGTATTACAGAAAAAAGCAGTACGCGCGATTTACAACCTCAGGCCTAGAGACTCGCTCAAGAACTCTTTAAAGACATCAATATTATATTAGCTGTTGTATCACAATGTACATATTTAAGATAATATGTACGTTAAAAAATACTCTGAGAGTTTTCTTAAGAAGAGTGATGTTCACAATATTAATACTAGGAGTAAGGCTAAATTGATTATACCAAATTTCAGACTTAGCAAAACTGGTTGCTCTTTCATGGTAAATGTGTACATATTTATAAAAAAATTCAGTTAAATTGATACGAACGCCATATTGTAAATTAAAAACTAACGTCAAAAGAATTATTATGAAAAAATTTATTAAAAACTAGACTTTAAAGATCGGACTGTGCTTGAACATGAGTTTAATATATATTTAATATATAAGTGCTTTCTGTAACTGTGAGTAGGAAGAAGAGCTCCTTGGGAGTTTCTTACCGCTTCTTCTTCCGGGACCACTCGCAGTAGAGATTTGTTGAAGCATTGGCGTAATTTGACTTTCGAATAGTATTTTGTTATATTGTTTTTCTTTTCTATATTATTAAAAGATAAAGGAACACACGGGCCACGTAGCGTACGCATCATCACTGCTTGTAAGCATCCATAAATCCAGGCATCACTGATGCTATCAGGAAATAAGAAAACAGGGGGCCAGCTTATTGATATTTCTCAAGTGAAACAAACACGTAAAACACGTGTCAGGCAAGTAAATATCCTAATACCTCGTAAACCTAAAGTAAAACCTAAAGTCGGAATGAAATTGGGTGGCAGTTGGGTGCACTATAAAAAAGCAAGGCACGTCAAGGATGGGTAGAGCTTCTAGCAACTGTAAAGTGATTCTTTAACTTGTGAACGACTTAGCGGATTGAACTAACATTTATATAATATATCAATTTGGTTGAGACCCTGAAACGCTTACACAGCAAAAGAGACTTGGTTCAGGTCATACAACAGTGGATCTGTTTTTTATTTATGTACGTTATTTATAATTCCGTTGTTTACGAACGGATTTTAATGATTTTTTTTTATAATGCATTAAAACTGTGAGGATCTGTTCTGTCTTTGGAACTCCTCAATGGAAGGGAAACATTTAACTGACTTTAAAGATATTTATTGTCGGCAATACTAACATTGTGTTTTCAATAGGCTTTAAAAAAAAGTGTCTATGTTTGCGTGCATGTATTTAATATTTTTCTATGTATTTTCAGTCATAATACCGTTGTTTGAGATCCGATTGGTGATTTTTATACATATAGGAAATAGCTCGAAATTATTCTTTTTTAAATATGGTGAATAGTAATAATTGAGCCGTGTTTATATGTATATGTATAACCATATCTTAGATTTTTATGAATTGATTTTGATGTATATTTTTTACAGTATATAATATGGTTTTCAATAAGTCCCTTTTAAATATAGCAAGTATGTGGTTCTTAACATAAGAAGTGAAACTTATCAACGAATAGCAATATTTCAGCTGTGTTTAAAAATGTTTAATGTGGTATTTACATGGAAATTCTAAAATCAGTCTATCATTAGCCATCTCAGGATCTGATGATGTCTCTTGGATACAAAAAATATAACTCATGCGGACGTGGCCCTTATAAACCAGTGCGTCGTCTATTCATCCCGTTATATAATAACATTTAATAACACCGTATTTATTACGGAAGAAAATTCTGACTAAAAATGAAAAATGAAAATATTTACAAAATTTGTACTCAAAAGCTAAAATAAATTTAAATAAAATGTTATTATATCTAATACATACTGAAATGTTTGAAGTTTGTGCCGAGCCTAAAAGACTATACTTAAAGATTTAAACCTCCTTGCTAGTAGAGAAATATAATGTTAATAAAATAGTGCCACGTGACGGGATGGAACTTACTGTACTTACTAATTATTTATTAGGCTTGGCACAGATTTTAAACAGATTTTGGACATATCTCACGGACGCGTTTCTTCTCTGTGAAGATGATCTATAAAGATGGAGTAACTCCTGGATGGATTAACTAACTGGATACACCTTTTAATGTCATAGAAAATATATCAAATAATGGAATTATTAAAGACGCATAACTCGCATATTGTTTAAAAGATCTTTTCTCCAGGACCGGTGGGTTTGCTTTTATTCATACGCTAAAAAAACATCACTTACCATCATGTAGCATGCTTTAACATCTTCGCTTTATATAAAAAATATATTTTTTTCTTTTGTTGCCGAATAAAACTCGTTATTTCGTATTTGACAAATTTTCCGATCATTTCCTCTTTACCCTTTCTCCTCCCTATTTCCCAAGTTACTGTCATTCGAGGCCGCTATCCGGTGGTTATTTTTCGCCGGAATGCGCACCATTCATCATCCGTCAGCGCCAACCGCGTATGAAGTCAGCGGAATGAACAGAACATGTATTTGTCAAAGAATCAAGTCACATCGCATTAGTCTTGGTAAGATATATATTCGTAGTAGATGATGCGTCATCTATATTATTATTTGAATATGTTTTTATAAGATAAAGTAAAATCGCTTCAGTACCAATTGGATAAAGGTGGAGTTCCTTACTGGTATAATTGGGAGTGTTATATAGTTTTTGTAGTAAGAGACTATATACATTTTTAACCTCAAGCCAACCTCCCATGATCGCGGAGCTGCTGAACAACGGACGTGGTTATGGCGAATGATCTCTTTAATTGGAGGCCAGGTGGTCGGTTCGTATGTTTGTATTATATTTACTAGTATAGTATATTAAAGCAATTAGTATAGTAAAGCAATGATGAACTTTCATATTGATTATTCCTTAAAATTTATTTAAATTTGTTAAGGTTGGTGACCAATTCCATGTTATTTTCAAGTTTTAACTAATTCGTTTTGAAAATAAGGCATGAGAAGAATGAGGAATTTAACTTTGTGAATTTGTTTTGATACATTATGAAAAATATATTTTAAAATTATAAAAAATTCGCATGTAGCACATTGCGAATGATAGAAGTTAAATTGGTTATAATACTAATTATAATTTTTTTTACAGAGTTTTAGTTTAAAAACGTCATTATTGATAAAATTTTAATATCCTGACATAATGTCTGTTCATTGATATAATTAAACAATCGCAACACACAAACGTAAGTAATGACAAAACACAATCATAATTAATAATTATATAACGCGTCATTCTCTACTGTCTCAGCCTCACCTGTTCAAATATAATTCAAATACAATCGCACCCATCTACTCGCTTGCTATCCTATTCTATCGCCTTGTATTCTTATATCTTTCTTCTCTCTCGTGTAACGAAATGTCTCTAACCGTGACGCAGCGTTTAAATTCACTCCCAATTCTTGTCTAATTATCGAATCACCGCCACACATTTAATTTATTTTTATTTCAAAAATATGTCTATCGATGGATCTTATTCATTTATTAAATATGTCAATTCTATGTGGGTCACCGTACTCTAAGTGTCTACCAAATATTAAATTTTTCGTTGTGTAGAACTGGAGAAAATTGGTCGTGAGGGATGGACGGATCGATATGGGAGAGACTTTCAAAGGTTCCATGAAAATATTAGTTCTTACAAGTTTTGCGCATCAATGAAGAAAAATTTCATACGTTATAAAAATATAACGTATGCAATCTTGGGTCCCCAAAAACTCGGAAATTTGAACCATACTACAGAAAAAAATAAGATCAGGCTCAAAATTTCAAGAAAGATTTGATGCAGTTTCAGCAATATATGCATTAAAAATACATTTAGAAATCGTTGTCCAATGGTATGTTCTTTATAATTAGATGTCGCTGTTATCATATTGCTTCAACATATGGAAGCCTAAAAGGTATTCATCTATGTAATAGTTCTTCTCCTCCCTTTCCATGTTCTGAAATTACCAGCCATTTGAGGCGTTTTATGGAAAAATTCCCGCCCATTTAGAGTACAATGGGCGGTACGTGATTATCTGAATCGGAGAAATGGTTAAGTGTATGTATTCTCAATTTGTAATCTTCAGTAACATAAGAACACTAGTAGATAGAGACCGGTTGGAAAAATATTGGTAGGTACCGTCAAAAGTGAAATAAGTCGAATTTAATTAAAAACTAGCAAATTACTGTGATTTCTTGTACTTGATTCTATTTTATAAACAAAATTTATGAAAAGAAACTATTTATTGCTACGTACTCGTATATTTAACAATCTTCCTGCACATTTGTACTGCTTGTCCATTTACTTTTATTTTCTCTTGTTATCATTAACTAACCTTAGCTATGTGTATAACCATATTTTTGTTATTCTTAGTGCAGAAATTAATAATTCGTTTCCAGATTTATATTTAGATTTGCCTATATAATAATATTTATAGTAAAATTCATTTCACTAAAATCATTACCTTGAAAGTCATACACTTTTCATTCCTACTTCTGATGATCTTTAACATAAACATACAAAGTTGATTGAAGTCACTGGTTTATTGCAACAATAGAAATATTAGAAATAGTAATTTCTTTAGCAAGATTAATTTGTTTAAAACTGAATATGTATATTCATATGCGAGTAAGTTCGCATTAGTGCACGTAGTGTTTATTGTAATGAGTTCGCGCATAAGTTAAGATTATACGGTTGCTCCATTTCACCATGACATTACGCTGCGTGAAATTGGGATTCGGGATTTGGTTATTTCTTACTTTGTTACTTAAATACACTTCATTTAGTGAAGTAATTGAATAGTTAGTATAAAATTTTTCGTATTGAACTTTATTATCTATACCACATTGCCTGTTGATATTACATTACAATAATTTACGTTCTATGGCAATGTGATTTTGTTAAAGGTGCTTTTCATGTAGGAGATGAATCGATAAAAAAATTGTTTTTATTTAACTTTTCTTTTCAATGATAATAATTAAATTTTATTTTATCATAATTTACCTTTTATTTAATTGTATTATTAAGTACATAGTACTTAATGAACTGTAAATGTTTGGTCGAGAGGAGACTAAACGAAACGTTCACTGGATCCAAAAAAATCTATTACGCACGTCTTTCAAAACCAACTGTGTATATTAATAAATATATTAACTGTGATATAATTTTTATGAATAAAATTAAATATTACTTACCTACTCGATATAGGAAATATCTAGGTCAAAGTGATTAAATGTTGGCTCACTCTTCTCAAACATCGAGAATATCTGAGGCCCGTAGGGACAAATTTTGTTAGTGATAGTTATGTACCTGCTTATAATAATATATATTTGTTTTTATTTCCCTTTTATTATATTGTTAGGAAGCTTCTCCAAGGTAGTAATAAAAACTACCTGGGTCACTTCAGTCCAATCTGGCCCGTATGCCTTAGGCAAAAGGGGCGAGATTATCATACATGAGGGCCGAAATGAGAGTGTTTACCTGACCCGCTATTGTTATGTCGATTTCCGGGAATTATTGTTGTTATCGTTTATTTCAACGAAGGGCGTGGAAAAATCTGGAAGCCCGGAAATCGGTATAAATAGCGGGCAGGTTCGCCCACGGAGCATTCGGTTTCCGGATACGAAGTGAAGAGTTCTCTCCCTACGAAGCGAATACCTGCGATCTACGAGTGTAACTGTGATTGTGAAGTGTGTGTGAAGTAAAATAAAGTATCTGCGAAACCATTGTGGCATTTTACGAGCCTACGGATCCTGACACGTATCAATATTCTCGATTAAACCGAACATGTTACCTGAACATTGTTCACTATCTTAATCATAGTTTCCCCTCGAGATTTACTATTAGTTTTATTTACGTAATATTTGAATAAGGTTACCGAATCGACTAAAATTATTTTTGTGTAACAACTAATTCCATATCAAGAAATCGATACTACTACTAGTTTTGATCAACTTAACTAATGTCTAACTTCTAATAAAAGGCTCGCTGGAGCGTTCTTAGCTCAGCTTATTAGCCGTTAAGCCTAATTAATGATCGAAATAGCCCAGCAAGTTTGTTTGTTGACCCCACCTGAAATAATGCTGGCGAGCCGTCAGCGGACGTCGTCATCAATCTAACGGACAATCTCATTCATCAACTTAATCGTCGATGAGAATAGACCAAGAACCTGTGATCCAATTTATTCAAAACTTGATGAAGTGCTTCTGAATGAGCTGGTTTGATAAAAAAATTTGTTTGTTATTATGTATGAATGAATGGATGAATGTTTTAATTTTTTACCTATTTCTACGAACGCTAAAATAATAGTTTTATACTTACAATCTGATACTCTTAAGGGCATCTAGTTCCGTTCACCAGTGTGACAGATACCGATGAGTAAAGGTAATGACTTTTGCGAGGTCACTGCAAAACTTTTTTGAAAACTTAGTCCATGTGGTTACAAAGTCTGATATTTAGTATATCATCCATTTATGATTAATATAAGCTTGATTATATGACATTTGATCACGTCAGGAAGGATTTTGTACTAATGGTAAGTGGCAAACCCCAATACTTTGCCAGTTAAGAAGGAACCAGAGTAGCGATTTGTTGATTGGGTCCGTTATTTTAACCGTTATTAGAAGATTTTTCTAGTAGCAAAAATTCTACCAAAATACCGAAAACTCTGCAGGCTAGAATACCGTCGACATAAACTAAATCGTACAGAATTTAGCGACCTCCAACAGTAAGTACGTGGCGCTATTGCTTCGTCTGTTACTGAACAAAATGCATATACAAAGGGGCTGAGAGGTCAATTTTGAGAGGTATTGGGTTATGAAATATTTATATAATATGTATCTAATAACCGAGTAATAAGTGAACCAACTTACACTCCCGAAACAAAATTTACAATAGGATTATTTTGTTAAAGATAAAATCCAACGCGTAACAATGAATATCACATATCAGATTGCAAGTGTCGTTTGAATCACATCCTGTGATTGAGTTTCATATTCCAGTCCAGTGGTCTATGTATCACAGTAACGAGCTCACGGTATGAACAGTCTCATTAATTAGTAATCAAATACTGGCTCATACGAGTCGTTGGTTGCCACCACCCACAATATTCCGGCTAATATCACTCACGGGCATGAATTTAATGGATACCACATCTCAGTAACTATGACATATCTAACATCGATGTTATATAATATTGTATTGGCATGTTGCTTGTTATAGGAAATAGTTTACCAATTGATTATAATCCATTCGAATATTTAAGTGTTAACATTTATCAGTTTAAGAAAAAAATATTGTGATTTTATGTTCACTGCCAGAAGTAACAAAGTACCTTTCTGAATTTTATCATTTACTAGTAATTAGATCTCGCTTCGTTTCAAGAAACATTTGCTTTAAGTTCAGTTTACAAACAGTTTGCGTACTTGAAACAAATGCTGTTCATTCATTTTCATCGGTATTTTTTTTCTTAGGGGTTGGTCTTGGGAAATATATTAATTAGAAACCTATTATTTTTAAATATACCTACAAAAAGCACTTGACAGAATTAATTTTCCGGGATATAAGATTTTCTAAATTGTCTACAGATACGTAGACGTGAGTTTCCTGTAGCCTAGTCGGTAATAAGTCTGCGTGCCAAGCTAGGAGTACCGGACATGATTTCCGGCCGGGGCAGACATTTGTGTGAGAGATAAATATTAGTTCTCGGGTCAAGAGTGGTTATGATGTCATATTTGTGTGCCTTCACGTGAATCATAGTGCGAGGGTGTAAGTGTTTGACTGTTTACTTTTATAGAATACTCTTTGTTTTACACGAAAATTACCATATTATAGGCCATGAAGCAATATTATCGCAAGTGAAATTTCAGCCACACACAACATCAAAAAGCCATTGTTGCAAATTGACGAAAACGCCCGGCTTCCCCTTCTAAAACGTTAGCAAGAAAAATTATCTGCACCACCTTATTTCTGTAGGAATCTTACTAGTAAAATTAAAGGTAAAAATCACGCATGAGTCATCTTTTTTATTTGATTTTCTATTATTTTTAATTTATTTAATTACTGACTATTCAAAATGTATAATGATGCCTACGGCTGTAATTATTGAATTACATTTTTGTTTATTGATATCTCTAGTATATTACTTACCTTTTGTGTATCAAAACAATATCAATTTACATTTCAGGTGGTAATCAATTACTTTATTCTGAAGGTGAACAATGTAGTTTTGTTACTAATGAATGGAACTTAAAAAAATTAGGTATTGAGTGCGAACAAAAAAAAAAATTAAAAATTGATTCAAACAACTAGGATATCATTGCTCATATATATCACGATATCATTGTATTATAGGTAGTATCTATACATATAATAAAATGTTGACTAACAGAAAGCAATTTCTGTACATGAAGATATCCTTCATGTATGAGAAAAACTACTATTAGGGGCTTTATTGAGTCAGCCCTTCGAAATCCACTGTAGGACATTGGCCTCCCCTAACTTGTGCCACTTTGACTTTTTCAGGTCATCAGTCCTTCTAGTCGGGGGACGTCCTATTTTAAGTTTTTTAAGACGTGGTCGCCATTTAAGGACTTCGACCTATATAGCCAGCAAATTGCCAGTTCAGTTGGCCGATTCTGCGAGCTATGCCGGTAACTCCTGTTCGTGTACGGATCTCATTATTTCGGATTCTGTCTCATTGAGAAATACCGAACATGGTTCTCTTCATAACACGGTGCGTGACTTTGAGCTTATGTATAAGGCTGATAATAAAGCATTACGTCTCAGATCCCTATGTCATCGCCAGAAACACACACTCCTCGAACATTTTCGACTTCAAGCACTGAGGTATTTTTGATGACAAGATACGTCATAATTTCCTGAATGAAGCCCATCCGAGTAGGATTCTACGAGTGACTTGTTTCTCGAAGTTGGACTTCCCATTTAGATTACTTGTCCCTGGTAAATATACTCGTCTACAACTTCGAGAGCAGCGCCGTCAACAACCACCGGTGTGGGTGTGACACGGACATTTGACATAATTTTCGTCTTGTCCATGTTCGTCTTATGACATTGTTGTTGACGAGGGACTTATGAACACAAAACCTAATATCGCCTTGGGATAGATGTTCGCCCTAATATAGGCCCTTTATTAACGCAATAGAACCCAAAACAATAGTTGTTAGTTTTTTTTTCTCCTTGTTCGTTTATCTATGCATTTGTTTGCACTAATGTCAAAAATGGCTTAATATTTAAAGTTAGTTATAGTTATTAGTTATTAAAAAGTTAAAAAATATTTATAATTTACAGAACTAGATAAAGTCACTCCTAAAACAATGCAGGTTCTATTTCTAAGCGTAAGGCACAGTTTTTCTGAAGCGAAGCGAGGGGGCGGTTTACTAGATCAAAATAAAATCCTAAAACTAACTCTCCAACGCAGGCCTCGTTTCCCATATTATGCTACATCGCTTAACGCTGTGCTCGCCCACTTCCCTCGATGTTACGGTAATTGAGTTTCGTGTATGTCACTCTTGTGGCTCCGTCATTAATTTTCTGCGTAATCTAACTTCCGTATAAAGTAGAAGTATGCCGCTGAAAATACATAAAAAAAATAACCGCCATCTATTGAACAAGTATCTTCAATCTTTGTGTAGGTAATAAAAAATTAAGATATTGTGGAAACTCCATGAGTTATTGATTTCGATTCGATGTTCACAAACCGAGTTTGTTTTATAGCGGTTAAATGAAGGCTGTCTTGGCTGTTTTGGACGGATCTATCGACATGAATTTTTATAATATTATGTGTAAGCATATGTATGAAAGTGGCATAGCATATTTTGTCGATCAAATATCTAAATGAGTAGTAATGGCTCTAATACACACGCATAATACAAAAGATATCTCAAGACTTCGAAATTATTTTTCTCGTTTTGTTTTTAGAATATATTTCGAATGTAACTAATAAATTACTTCATATATTATGTTTTAAAATTCTATGTCGAATGTCTACTCAATGTGTTTAATTTATCCAATCGAGAGATAATATCAAAGAGACATGAAAAAGTAAGTAAAATTGAAATTTGTTCTGCTGGGCCACAGTTCAATTTCAAGCATGGTCCATGAAGCCATCCATAGTACTAAGGGACCCGATCCCACTAGAATAACGAGTAAGTATATTTAAACCTAAATTTAATCTACTATTCCGAACTGAATCCTAAGCGTCGGTGCCAGGTTGTTTTATAATACTGATCCAAAAATACGTAACATAAACTCTTTAATGAAACCAACAAGCAAATTACACGTAATATAGAAAATTTTCGTTATTATTCACCGTAATCAACTTTAAGATCTTCGAACACTCGAAAGGTCTATAAACGGTCTTTCGATGGCCGATTGCGGGAGAAAATTCGCACCTAAATTCTTTTCGTGAAAGTAAATGGCATGGAAGAGATAGGGGTGTCGGAGATAGGGTATAAAGGGTAACGGTTTTGTGATCGGATGGCTTCGGGTAAGATTGGTATTATTGTTGTAAACTGACAAGACTTTCAGCTCCTTCAATTTTATTTGATGTTGTCATCCTGAACACTTTTAAGGTATCAGCTTCATCGATAAAATTTCTCTATACTGAAGCATAAATGTACTACAAAATCCATTGCGACGTCAAGTCCCTCAGGAGAGAAGAGTTATCATCATCGCTATCAAAATTCATAACTGTCCCACTGCTGGACTCGGGTCTTACAGAAGACCGTATTATAACAGTATAATATGAGGTAAAAATCAATACTACATCACGCGGTGTTAGCGCGGAGTGCACCAAGTTTTCTAACAGGAGGAGCTATAAAATAGAATAAGGATGGCCGGTAGTTATGTGTAGCTTGAAGCTAGCAGAGAAAATGATTGCACATAACTAGTATTTTAAATTGATATTACTACTTCACGTGAGATGACTAAACTGTCAAATCTTGTAAACTGTTTTCGTCTAAAAAGTTTCAGATTCTGAAACTTAGATCCTTAGTGAAGTACATAATAATTATTAAATAAAAATAATCGCTATTTGTGAGAAATTATTCTTATGTAAATTGTTATTTTCGGCCGAACTACATGGATGTAGATGTAACATCGTGAGGAAAGCTGCACACCTGAGAGTTTTCCAAAATGTTTTCAAAGGTGCGTAAAGTTTGCCTATCCGCATTTGGCCAGCGTGGTGGACTTTGGTCTTGACCCTTCTCATTGTGATCGGGAACTCGAGCCTAGCAGTGGGACAAGCAGCATAATGGAAGAGATAAAATTCACGTCAATGTGATGTATTATATTTTAGACATGATCATTGCGGAAAATTCTATACAATGTAATTAATGGATTGTGAATAATAGCAACAGAGCGCTAGTGGTTGTGACAAAGTACCTTTAGCTTTAAGTAGGATTCAAGCGTTCATAAAATTTAAGCTCTTTAAAGGGCTGCGTTGAATTGTCATGAATTATTTATGTGTACTGAATTTCGTCAAGAAGCTTAACAGATTTACGGCCCATATAAAGCACTACAAAGGTAGTGAAACGGCTTTGATCCTTTTATGTATGAATACCTTTTAGGTTTAACCTCTAAAATAATTAACAAAAAAATTTCATATAAAAAAAAATCAATATTTTTTTTTATATTACCATAATAATAAAATAAAAATGTTAAAAATAATTTTCAGTTTTCAATATTCTGGTTTCGTATTTCACACGTATGTTTCTATGTGTTGTAATAGGTATATATTTGTGTCAATTTAGCGTCAGAATAAATAATGTAATTAAAATTCTGTAAATATTAAATTCATTACAAACAATGATGTATCAGTTACAAAAGGTCATTTTAATACTGTTTTGTGTACCAATATATCGAAAAATCTTAGAAATCGAGAGGTCTTAGTAAGCTTCACTAAAATTCATTTCTAATACAATAATAAATAAACCATACATTTTCTATGATCATTGTGTTCGTAATCCGTAAGGAAAAACCTGACAAAACGCGCTAGCGTAGTACTAAAATAACATGAATCGACGCAGTTAGCCTCTAATAGTTTTATATTGTGCAGTGTTTTGTGTCATGTGTTATATAAAAGTATGACGTAGTTTGGTTATACCTGTTGCAGGTCTTAGTTAAAAGTCAGACGGCATCTCAGTCATAGAACATACACAATAATTTTATTAACATATTTCGTCAAACGACTAAGCGCAAAAGAAATTATAGTCTACTAGTTTGAAGTATTTTGAAGGAAACAGTGCCCAGGTTTGAATTTTCAGTCCACCTCAAATTATTAATTAAGTATGACGTGCTCGGTGAGAAGAAACAACGTGAGAAAATTTAGATTGCTGAGAGTTCCCTGTAATGTTTTCAAAGGTACGTGAAATTTACCAATTTACACCTGGTCGGCGCAGCGTATTTATATTTTTTTCCCACACCTAATATTGTAACAGAAGACCCGAGCTTAATATTTGAGATTGTTATGGGTTGTAATGAACGAATGAAATGGTTAAAACTAACGAATTTAACTATCACAACTATATGCGCCACCTGGTAATCCACCCTGAAATTTCTCATTTGGCAGTCGAGATTATTACCACCTGAGCTACCTGCTTATTCCCCAAATTACTTCCAAACTTAATACATTCATTCTATTACTCGTATATCGATGTACCAGAAAATATCTCATTCAAGAAAATGTACCAATTTCCTGAGTATGGATATAAGCAGCAGCTGTATGGAATCAACTGATACTATCCATCACTTTTCAAGAGACTATGAGCCGAATAAACCGCTGTCGCAGCAGAACTAAACTCAAAATATTGTAACATAAAAATGTTCCAATTTCCTGCCTACACACACAAAATAGGCGAATGCAGCCTTGTGGAATTCTGTCATATTTACGGATTCCAATCAAAGTTTTCCAATAACAAAAACTACTTTCATACAAAGTTTCTTGTGCGACTTACAAAGGGTTTACTTCTTAGCAGTAATCGAATACAGTTTTGTTTGTTTGTGTAAATGTTTAAAGATATTTCTTACATACTTTGTTATATTTTTTGCTTTTTCATGCGACTTCACGAGAACTAGATAGGTGTGGTGGGCAAGAATTTATGCTTTTTGGTTTTACATTCGATTTCGATCAACGGCTCTTCGACATTATGTAGAATACTCAGGTATGTAGGTTTCCTCACTATGAGTTCTTTCACTAAAATAAATGATAATTAAATTGTAACACGCACAAATTTTAAAAATTAGACCTATATGCAGGATTCGATTCTCATGCGTCAACGACCAACATTGGAACCATAAGACTACGACTGATTATCGACTTCTAACAGGGTTATAAAAAAGTAAATACTCTGAAACTCACACCGCGTAACATATAAATGCACAGACATTCACAAAAAATAATTATAAAACGGCATATATTGGAAAAACTGGTTAAAGAAACTTCTCAGCACATCTTTTAAAATAACTTATGGCAATTTCAAAGTAAATCTTAATCTGTGCGAAACTGGTTTCGACACTGCTATTTCCAGGCGTCCTTGTAATTAACATATTCATCTATATTCTATAGCATAATAAACTTTACCTATAAGCTGTGCTTTAACGCGTCGCTTAAAAGTTCTAATAGGTTACTCACGTATCAACTTTGAAACCTTATTGTTAAAACGAACTCCAAGTCCCATAAAAGAACGCTGAACCTTTTGAAGGCGATATGGAGACGTAATCAAATTATGCCTGTTTATTGTTTTACAATTGTGTGCGATGATTTTCTGCTTTTACATTTTTTTTGTTTTCATATAAATACTAAATTACTATAAATATTTACACTATTGACACGTTACGGTGAGTACATTTTTTTTTTATTTTTCCCTTAAAGACTCATAAGACTTTAATCTATAATATATATCTCTGATTGCTCTTATATACAAAACAAATTTTAAATCAATGTCCGCAAATTTACCCTACATCAGCATATCATAAGACAAAAGATTATAGAAATAGGAAAAATAAACAAGTGTAGCTGTCTTTACGTTTGTAATCAGACTTATATTTCTAACAGCATAAACAGACCTAAGTACTAAGTTTACCTGCGAGAACTGTATGTATCATAAAGTTAATATACAGGTAATAGAGGAACACAGTGTGCGAGTGAGATTTCAAGCTTTACGGAAAATCCTACTTGCGAGAAAGAAATGCAAGAAAATTTACCGTAGGACTGTTTTCAAACTATTTACTCTCCTGTCAAAAAATTGCTATTTGTTATTTTATTAGTTTCACTTCAATCTTTCTATGTTTTATCAGATTAAAAATAGTAAACATAATGGTTTCGTGTTCAGTATTAAATTGTAGGGTTACTTATAACAATAACCCAAACAAAGAGGCCATACACAGTTACGTACTGATAGTGCAATACTACTTTCGCGATCGTTGATCTTAAAATTATATAAATTAAGATTAATAACATGCAGTAAATACTCCATTTTATGAATAATAACTTATTTTTCATAATTATGTGTAAGATAAAAAGATATTGTGTACGTGAGAATGATACCGTTTCGTGTAAGACTTGCACAAAATCTATCGATAAACGGATAATGTTTAAATAGGTATAAATAAATATTTTTTTGTTTTACCTACATTTGTTCATATTTTACCTTTTAGTTTCCATTACAGCTTTCAAACACATTGGACAGAAAGTAGATAGACTGATATAAAGGTGCATCTTTGGCTTTTGAATAGTATTAGCTCATAAAATTTGGCGAATTCCTGAAACTCATAAAATTTGGCGAATTTTTTATTTGTTATTATTATGATATGACAATAAACGGTGAATGTAATTTTATATTTATTGACAAATTTTACTTCTTCAAGGTTTCCTGTAAATGCAGTTCAAAAAGAAAAATGGATTCGAATGTTAAACCAGATAGATAGGTTTCCTCACAAAGTTTACAGTAGACATTTAATGGCAACCATTTTGTTCTACGAAATCACTGACATGTTAATAAAGAATCTATACCGCTAAAATTTGTTGCTTTCTGAGGGCAATAAGTTATATCGATTTACATCAAAGAATTAATTAAAACCAATAAGCATTATTATTATTGTTTTCTTTAGTACCGTTTGTTTTATCCTCACTATCACGTTTTGTTTTAACCTCTCAAATAAGGTTAAGTTTAGAAGAAGCGAAGTAAAGAGAAGTTACTAGGATTAGCATGGTGTTATTAATTTAACATGACATAATTAATTAAGAGAAAGAATTAAATATAGCAAAAAAACCTGTGATGGAATAGTCGACATTCATGTCGATAATGCATGGACGTGAATTTAACATCACTAAAACTTACGCACATCAGTGTATTTTTCCCACACATGCACAATTATGTCTTGGTGACGCGATTTTGAGATGAGTGTTCCTCTATTACGTTACTCTACAGTATGTATAGACATAAAAAAATAAGGCATCAGATAAAAACGATTGACATTTGTTACCGGTATGGTTACTATTAATTTGTGCACGAAATAATTATGTTTTAAGCAGAGCGCGTTACTAGTACTAATAAAGTTAATCTAATATACCAAAGCGCTATTTTATCTAGTAATAAAAATATTATTATATATTATAACCGTACGCGATTTATACATAAACATAGGTTTAGTATAGGACTAACAGCTAAGCTACACGCCGTAAGAACACGGGCAACTTTATTCGTTACTAGCGAACTGCCCTCGCTTCACGTCAGAAAAATTAACTTACCCTTGGAAATAGCATCCGCATTGTTCTATGACTGTGTTTTTGTCGTTCTGTGAATTAGAATACATATATTAATTCATTACTTTTTTATTCGTGGACGGATTTAAATGAAACGAACTTTAAATCTTAATTGTCTCTTACTGCAATAAATTACTGAAAACCACAATGAAATCGGATAAGCCGTTTCTGAGATTAGCGCGAACAAATGCACAGACAAACAGATAAAAATTGTAATAACTATAGTTTTGAGTTCTATTGTGTTAATAAAGGCCCCTAATAGTGGTTTGTCTCGTACATCCTTCATGTACAGAAAGCGTTCAGTTAGAATTTTATTATATGTATAAATAAAAATAGAATACAATAAAGTACAATACAATAAAAGTTAAGTATAATTAATAGTACATTTTACCCGTTACTTTATCTTCGTGAAGTTAGTAACATTATCTAAATAAGGTACCGAGAAGGCTCTATCGCGAAAAGCGATCTCTTCTAGGCAACAAACTCTCTAACTTAAAGAAATGAGAAGCAAACAAGTAGGGATACATGTACATTAATTGCGAAGTAGATGGGGGAGTGTGAATATAGTCACAATTAAGTTTGTGTACAAGAGGAGTGCAGATAGGTAAAATGTATAATTATATTCTTCTTCTTCTTTGCGTTTCGATGATAAAAATATGACACCAATTAAATGGTTTCAGACCAGAATTCTGCTATCTTGATGGCACTTTCGGAGGCAACCATTAAATCCGCTTGTGTGTGGGTGTTGGGACAAGCAGGGCACCTCGTTGAGTGAACCATAGTTTGGGCTGCACCATATAAGCAGCTCAAATTGGTGCTGTCTGTGAATTTCCACCTAAATATATTTTCCTTGCTCCGGCTAACCTTAGTCTGAAGGCTATTTAAAGACCTCCAGGTTGGCCATGGTAATTTATGCCCTGGTGGAAGACTCTTTTCAGGTGGCACGAATGGGTTTGGTAGGGAAAGTCTTTTCCGCCAGAGGTTACGCCTTGCATTTGAGGGCTCCATTGTTAGGGGCTCGACACACTTAATAAAACTATTACAGCTTTTTAGCTTTTGTCTCACTGGAATATGCCCATGTCAGGGATGCCGTGTGTTACTCCCCATTTTTCTGGGGGCGCTATGCCAGCCAATGCATAATAATATAATAGCAAATTTACCGGTGTTGGTTTAAGGCAGCCCGTGATTAAGCGGCGGATTTCGTTTCATGCTGTATCCACTACCTTTGTGTGGGCAGATCGATTCCACACAGTGCATCCATATTCACCAGCAGAAAATGCTAACGCCAGTCCGCAGAATACATAATAAGTAAGGAATTCCAAAATATTATTTAAGAAAGGGGTGAGCAGGTCACGCACTTCATTATAAGCGCTACCTCGGTCTAAGACATTATTAAGTAGTTTCGGTTGACTAATCTCAGTGTTATTCCCTAGGTCATAATCATTAAGGGGTGATGTCCAGCTTTATGAGACGATGACTCCTAGACGCACACACGTCAATAATGTCTTTGTGAGTAACCATAATGAGAAGCAGTCAACTCAAAACACGATTTGATTATTCTAATCCGTTGAGAAGTTCTATTTTGAATTCCAAAACACATCATTAGATATATTTAAACATTGGTGAAAAATTGTTGTCTTTGTTGTGAGCTATCTTTTATACACTAATAAAAGAATTACCAAAATTAGTACAAAAACATCGGAAATATTGCTGGACATACATACTAACATTTAAACACACACGTACACGAATATAAAACCTTTTCCTTTTCTGAAGTCCGTTAAAAACGTAATGTTAATGTTACAGAAAACAAATGTTTAAACACGGCTCAATTATTCCCATTAGTTAAGGAATTCTATTATTTTATCTATATAATATAATATAAAAATATTTAAAAGGGACTAACTATAAGTCATCTTCTATGCATGAAAAGAAAGAATAATTAAATTTATATGACGTACGTACATCAGATAATGAAAGTCAATTTGAGATACATCACTTTATTGTGTTTATTAAACGCGTTATAAGAACATACTCGTACACGCGAGGCGTATTGGAGAGACTGTCTGCGGGCGGTAAGTGCATGGGCAGGCGCGTCTCTGGGTACATACTATTGATGTCACTACTGTTGTTTCAATTCTTTGTTAAAAAATCATTTGAACGGGCCCTTTGTCCTTGAACAAGTAAAAAAAATCCAAAATTTGTAATATAGTTTATTTTTAAGAAAAATATAATTAAGGAAAATTTAAATAATAAAATAAAAACTGCTTACAACGTCTTTAGTAAAATTCTCAAATTTTAAAAAGTGTATAAAAACGATAAAATTGCCTGCAATATATTATGTAACTACCTTTTTTCAAAAATTACTTCCAAAGTTTTCGTGTTTTGTTGACAAACTCGCTTACATTACCCCCAGCAGCACCACATATTCTATTAAAAGTACAATTTCCGCTAAGTGTTAAAAATATGAAGTGCGTTAAAGTAGCGCTACCAAATGTGTAGAAAAGAAACGAAATTCTTATTTTAAATAATGAAACTTTAACGATTAAACAATCCACATTTTATTTAGGTATCATCTTAGATTTTAAGGTATACTATGTATGTAGGTCTGTTAACGCTATTATATAGATAATATTTAGAGATAAGAAAAGATGAGTTGAGGAGTTTCTTTCGTCGTTTGCTCGTCTTAATAATAAATCACCTTTAAAAACGTTAGTAGAATCAAAAATTACGCACAAAAATGCATTTAGAAAATAACTAAATAATAAAAGGATTTAGAATTGAAATATTGAATTTATCACAAAATTTATTCAGTGATCTCCATGCCTTGTATTGGCAGAATTTCTGTGGATTATTTGTAACTATCTCAATATACCGCTATGTGTATTTACTTCAACACTCACCACGCATACAACAAACACCCATAGTACATAGTTTTGGTTTTAAGTATTCAATACCAACGCTCCCCACCTTTTATTACCATATTTAGTATAATTTTATATTCCAGTTGTGTAATGTTATCGCTTGTTAACCGGATGATCAACAACACGTTGGATTTCAAGTATGCCGGCATATCTCCATTGCCTATAGGTAATTTCTTTTAGAAATATTTACTGAATTCTCAAATTTGAACACAACAATAACAAATAAACCGTCAGAATATGTGGCTTTAAAGTTTAGTTTTATAAAACATTTTTAAAAGTTATTGAGGGCTCAGTCAAATATCCCGGCAATACTAAATCGCATAGCTCATTTCGGTATTTAAATAATGAATCTCTAGCGTTCGCTGTTAGCTCAGACGTGGATGTTCAGATATCGGACATAGAGTCTCAGCAAACACTGAACAGTAGAATAAATCGACTATTAACGTATTTATATTTTTAATGTAATAATGGTTGCAATGTAAAACCTGACACTTGCAAATTTTAAAATATAGTTAATAAAAAGACAACATTTTTAATACGTGTTACAATAAATAAAAAATAATATACAGCAAGGCAATATAATTTTTAGGTGATACATATGTAAATTTAACACAACGACAACGAATTATTATTTGTTATCTGTATTATTATATACTCACCGAGAAATCAGATTTTGGATTATGAATTTCCAGAATCATAATACAAGAGTCTACCTATGTCACATCATCGTATATGGTCGATTAGCTTGTTACTTAAAATCAATAATACGTAATAGAATACTAATAATAACAATTCTAGAGCGATTGAATCATTTTTTGAGCGTGTGTTTTATATTTAAAAAATATATTGATCTATTATAATTGTTCTTATTCTGTGACCATTTTATCTCATACTTAGAACTGTCGAAGCCCCAGCAAACTTATGCAATGCAATTTGCAAGATACAAGAATTATTTGCGTTCAACGCTCGGCTCGGCCTCTTTTTAACTCCTTTTCTTTATAACATTGTCTGTATGTACAAATTTATTCTGTTAATCTACATAAATAAGACTGGTATATAGTAACCGAAAAAAATGTATATCAATAAAGTAATCGTTTAAGAGAAACGTATTTAAATTTGAACGCTAGTTACTAAATACATATAGTACAATACATTAATTGATTTTATTGTATTGTATTGTATGATAACAAACATGTATCAATATTAGTTTATATATGTTTTTTTTCATGAATATTCGCTATACATTCGTATTAACAACACCACAACAAAATTCTAACTGATCGTTTTTTGAACATGAACGTACACGAAAAAAACTATTATTGGGGGTCTTTATTAATAGATTTAAAAAAAAATAGTTGTTACAATATTTCTATGCATTAGTTCGCGCTAATCACAGGAACAGCTTAACGGATTTCGTTATGGCTTAAACTAATGTATTGCAGTAAGCGTCAAATTATAATTTAAAGTTCAAACAGACCGTTCGCATGTGTTTTACGTTAAGAAAGGCATTAAACAAACTCCTAATTTTTCGTCTCTAATTTTCATCATATACGGTTAATATGTAATTCAGAAAACCCTAAACTAGGGTAAAGGTTTTACGGTATTTGAACAGTGCATTAACCTGCGCTATGCCGATGATACAGTTCTCTTCGCTTCGCTTCGGTATTGACAACCAGGACTATCAATAAAGAATCAGATAATTAAATTAATGGAAGTAGATCTTGCGGAGAAGCCAGGTGTATAAATCATCCAAGGCATTGAAACTGTGAATAAGATTATTTACTTAGGATGGAAAATAAATAACGAACGTAAATGTGGTTCAGCGAAAATTATAAGGAATTGTTATTATCTGTGACTTTTACCGTCTATATTACGATGTTGATGTTTGGTGTCATTGTTCATAACAACTTCATTCACTTTCTAATTCTCTTTTTTTAGTCTATAAACTAAATTGTCCACTGGTTCGCTCTGTAACCCTGAATATTCAAAAGTTCGAGACATACTTGAAAATTTTAACCTTAATTTCCATTTTAAATTTATAATTTCTCATTTTTATCCAAACTGATAGATTTTTTGCAATTTTAGCAAAGAAATTTGAAACCGGTCAAATAATGATGAGTCTTACCTAATTTGTAAAAGCCATCTTGCAGCAAACTTAGCCTTCAAATCTTTCAGTCGGCAATTTGTCTTACTGATAAAAAATTATATATATAACAGCAAATAAGCCAATGAGGTTCGAAATGGCGAGGGTTCACAACTTCTTTGAAAATGTGTGTCTTTTCACTGTCTAAAGCAAAGTTCAAGAACAAGACGAATTATTAATTAAGGATGTTCATTAACATTAATGGAATTTTAAGCTTTCATTTGTCTTTTAAGTGTCTTATCGTTGTCTCATTACAGAGTTTCTTGAAATTTCTTCGGTGTTTTATTTATTAAATGTGTATTCGGTGAATTAGAGATATTAATTTCTTAGTAGTGAAATTAAAACAATTTTTTACGAAGGTACACAAAAACTTGTCTCGATCTCTCATAATAAATATTATGTTCTCAAGGTTGGCACTATTTGGCACACACTGAAAAGGGTGTTGTCACTGGTCACTCTCAAAATCATCCAATTTTCTCAGGAGACCTGATTTTTATATTTCCTACGTAACTTCTATGACAGTTTAAACTCATTCAAAAACTGGCCAATATTAAGGAAAGAACAGAGTTTTCTTTTGAAAGTAAAAATAGATTGTATGCTACGGGCTGTAAGACAGCAAATTTAACTGCAGATATTGCTACTCCGATAGGCTATTTTGTAAATTAATGAATAAATGGGGAAGGGGCCACTTCTTCAGCCATTGAATTTTATTTGTGCATTTTTTTATGTGAATAGCCGACAAACGAGCAGACGAGCCATGTGATGATAAGTGGTAACCGTCGCCCATTGACATCAGCAAAACCAATGGTATAACTCAAGCGTTGTCGGCCAAGAAATGAGAAGAAGGCAAGAAAGATAGAACTGGCTCTCGAGTCACCAGCCGGAACACGACGAGTCGTTTGGCGGCTGACTCAAGCAGGAGGGTGGTAGCTAGTCAGGCAGGCTTCACGGAAAGATAATAATACCAGTAATAATATTAATGACTTAATAATAATAATATAATCTTTACGTGAAGCCTTACCACCAAGCAGGCTGGCTTGTGTCGCCTCTTACGACACCCTGTTTTGCCAGCATGGGATTTGGGGGAGTATTCTAGGCTGCCAAAATACGGCCATATCGTATCATTAATTTTTATAAATCTGTCCAGATATTCTATGGATAATTAAACAGTTGTATCCCATGTAAATCTGAAGTAACAGATTATTGTGCAAATCATAAATGAAACAGACATTTATAAGACCTCAAACATATTTAAAATGATTGCGGACGGTATTTTAAAATACCGTGCGCTCAAAGAGATATATGTACATATATGCCCGTTTTTTAAGGAAATTTGGCCAGAGGCGTTACACAATGAAATATTTAAAAAAAACGTTAGGTTTTACATTCCATAACTTAAAAAATATATTATTTTTGATATCAATAAAATTGAACAACATTTATTTTATTTATCAGATAAATAAATTTTAGCTCTCTAGTTTTAGAAGGCAAGAAGCAAAGTATTAAGAATTAACAGTTACAATAAAATAATTTTCGAATGTCCATGATAATCAACAAACTAACTTTTTTGATTGAAGTTTATAAGGCATAGTGATAGGAGACAAATATTGTAAAATATGTATATGTGCATTAAAATTATATATGTTTTGGTACATTTCATAATTATGGACGAGTTTTGTCATAATTGGGCATATCCCTTTAAGAGTTTTAAAACATTTTCGTGGTTCCACGCATACGATTACAGGATTACTCCACCACACCGTCACAACCAACTTTGCTCTGAATGTACTGGACCAATAATATTGTAATACGATACATATATAAGTATCAAAAAACAATATCTTTTTCTGATAAAACCACAGATAAAAGACACGATACCTAAAAAATACAATCTTAAAGCTGGATTAAAAACGAATATTTGAAAAGTGCATCATTTAACACACCTCGTACAAAATTCATGAAAAGGTGCGTAGCACTTCGAAGCTAACTTTGATAACTTTCACAACAATATATATTTTTAGACCACCTAGAACATATTTTATGTACACTCAGTTAGAACTTTCGTTACATACAACCGTTTCAATCTATCAGTGCCATAATAACGCTAGTGTACAACGAACATTATTCAGTTCAAATACTCAATTTAAACCGGCTTGAGCCGGCTTAGTCCAGTTCAGTATCTTTTGGTTATGGAGGATATTGTTCACCAATTATGTTTTGTAGTTAATTCTTATTGATAGGTGGGTTAACCTAATGTATATAAACCTATATACCTATGTAATAAATTTTATGTTGACTATTAATTTATATTACCAGGATTATAACAAATACTTTTACAACAATTTTTGTGCGAGGAGCTAAATAAAAAGACGTAGAACGTAAAAAGCTGTCTTCATATCCAATTGCTAAATGTAAGTGGGTGTTTTTTCGTTCCAACGTAATTATACACAAAATATGTATTTATGGAAATTTATTTACAAAAGGTTTGTAGAAGGGAACGAAATGTTAACATGTTAAGCTTCTTTCATCCTTAGTCCCAGCAAATTTTATCTTCTCGTAGCGCACATTGCTGAACAACCGATAAGGAAATAGCGTTAGCGGTCCTTCTTTAGAAGGTCATTCGGGTATGTAGTCATACTATCCAATCCTATATAGTGGTGTGTTTTTTAAACCTAGGTACTTGGTAACATTTTGGATTACCTTTCTAAAAATCAGCCGTGAAATATTTTAATATATTTCGGTAGTAATGCTGAAAAGTTAGTTAACAAACGGTTTTGATTTGGCTGGAAATGTGCGTGGGCGGTAATGACCATTTACTATCAGCTGTTCCACTTGGTCGTTTGCTAGCTATTAGCTTAAAAAATAAATCGTGGTAGATCACTTTTCAACTGGGTGTCATAAATTGAATTACCTTTCTTTTGCTAAATCGTCCGATATTTTTTAATAAATTAGTAACACATTTTAAACCACTTAACTGTAACATAGAGTGTCTGAGTGAACACAGATCCTCGCACCTCGTGATATTAGTACTAAATACTATAGTGTCCTCTATACTTCTATGTACATAGTCGTAAGTAATCAAATTCATAACGCTATAAAACGTAACATCAATTTTAAGGTAAGCAACCAATTTCCTACTGTGCTGCTTTGTAGTTCTTTACTTGAGGAGAAATCACGTACAGATGCATATGAGTGATGATTGGATTCTTTTTCAAATCAAAACTGTTAAATTATTTATATTTAACCCGATTTCGACCGCCAGTTATTACTCTTTCTATTTTGTTTAGGCTCTGTTGTTTGATCTTAATTTGTTAAACTTTTGCACGATGTTGACTTGTTGAGTTTGTAGTGTGATATAAATATGATTATAGTGAATTTAAAATATTTACGGAGGTTTTTATGCAAAGCAAATATCTAACTTATATATTTTATTTTTCCCAACTCGACAGTTTGTAGGTCCCACTGTAAACAGCGGCTGTGGTTTTTTCGCGGCCGTATGCTGGACGTGAACCTATGTTTCCTGCATTTATGCCACTATATATTATGTCATTATTGTGCTTATATTATTCATTGTTAAATTTACCGTTTTACAGATAATTAAATAAAATAAACATTCTTTCTTTCTTCTTTCTTATGTCCGTAAAACTATGTATGTCTGCTACATAAATTACATTAATAATATAATTGAATATTACAATATTTCCCACAATATTTCCCAAAAATAATTTGATTACGCTTTTATGCAAATGTAATAAAATTTAATGAGTTTTACATTCAGAAAAAAAATTACATATTTAATCAATAAAATTAATATAATACGTATTGTAGTTGCTTATAACAAAAATATTATTTTCATTTACTCAAATTTTCGAATAACGTCGGGGACTTAAAAGAATATACAAAATGAAAATTCCGCGATGCAATATCGGAGACTTTTACGTTGCAAAAGGCGATCATAGGTAGCGAAACTCATTGCTCAAACCGGTCGTGATGAATGCTCCGGCAGGTATTTGATTTATCCCCGAACCAGTTCAAGTGTTATCGAGATTTATGTGGAGTTAGTCGACTGTACAGCAATTGAGCCAGGTTTCAGTTGCATGGTACTGAAACTTGTGAAATTTTATGATATATAGCATTTAGTAATAACATTTTAAATATATCAAAATGGATTTTTGATAAAAATAACAGAATATTTTATGGATAGATCAATGAGACAAGGTTTTTGCACCGCATGCTTTATTTTTTGTCAATAACGTACAAAATGGTTGATTAAACCCTAAAGTATCATCAATACGCGATAAACTACCGGGTTAAAAATTACTGATTTTTAAATTACTCTTCCATACTGAACATTTTATACATTTTTTTTATATTTTTATATATTTTTAAACATTTTATGGTCGAAAGAGGTGATTATCTAGGAGAAGCCTTATTTTCCAACCAGTTAAAAGTATATATTGTAGTATTGCATGTAATACTTGTAGCATTATATTAATTGGGACATATGAGCGCTCCGATGGGAAACACCTAGAGCCGTTGCCTCGACAGTAATTGTTTAGCTAGATCCATCACGAACAAGAGAATTTAGCTTAGAATAACAATAGACGGACATTGTTACACCACTGAACTATTTAAACTAAATCTAAATATTATTCTTGTATCTTACATTAATAATAAACGAATTCACGATATTAATAAATTCTAGATAATGCTTATAACGAAAATTCAACTAAATCGACCCTAATATATAAAAATAATTCTGCATCATCTTTTTAACTTTTAAAATTCAATTATATTTTGAAATTATTAAACTTTGTAAGTATAAAATTGTATTGTCTACAAATACTATTACAAACACCCAACAGTTTTTTTGAATACCCTTACTTTAACCAGTATAGCAAGTTTTAGTCGCAAATAAATCTAGAGCTTAAACTATATTATGGAGGTGATCTATTCACGGAAGAAGAGCATTTGTTACGGTCTATTTGAGCGATGACATACTCTGTGGACTCTTGTAGACACGTAGTTCCGGTCGATATAAATGTCGGAGATTAGTTACAGTCAAGTAGTTTTGGTTGAAGTACTACTATAATTTGATTTAGTGTCGGGTCAAAGTGCCATGTGTAATATGATAAAGTGCTTATATCTGATGTGTAAAATTTGATGAGTGCTTATGGACTTCATAGGCTAGTTAGCGATCTTATGTTATCTTAAGAATGCGACCATTTGAGAAATCACGTTAAATTACGTCCACCGTTCACCGGTACTTCTATTAATCAAAGCTGAAGCGACGTGGTAATATGCTCCAGGCTAACTCAATTTTAATAACCTCTGTTATTCTTTTCCAACCTGCTTTTATCAGGACGGTTGGAATATATTTCTAAGCTTGCATCGTGTCAAATTAATTCACTTCTTGGTCTGTAAATAAATTATTTTGTTACTAAACATCATATGGCAGTGGTATAAAAAGAATCAGTTTTATTTACAATATCAATACGAAATTAGTTCCGGGGAAACGTCACGCTGTCCAGATCCATAAATGTACCAGTTGTCTAATTGTTGCGTTGTTGTAAAAAGTCATTAAAATATTATATCGCACCCTTAGAATGAAAGGGACTTAACTCAAAAATTGCAATTTATGGGAAACGACGAAGAAAGTCTTCAAAAATGTATGGTCTTGAGTAAATTTAAGAAGACTGATGTATGAGGTTTTCCCTTTTTCCCTTTCTCACTCATAGTTAGGGCTCTTTTTCACCATGGGGTTTTAGAGTAGGTTTTTTGAAGTAAATTTATAGTAAAATCTGGAATTTCAGGAATTTTGACTTAAGTCACTTTCATTCTAAAGGTGCGATTATGACCTACAAATAAATATATTGAAATGAACAAACAATGTAATTATATTGTATACTTCACAAAACTGCAACGCTATGCGGCTATCGAGCATAACCCACGTTCCGTGGCACCGTGCTTCGTCGGAGTGGTTGTAGCGACGTGTTGTAGTACTTGACATACTTTTTATTTTAACGTCCATTATCTCACTCGTTCCAAGGCATTGTTCTATATTTTTACTGTTTTTACTACAACGCTATTTGTATCTCGTAGTTGTGTAGTGAAACATTTTACAGACACTTTCGAATAAGTAGCACAATGTAGTGATATGATATCGATATGAAATCGGCATGTCGCCACTATGGCTATCGGAACCAAGTACATCAGTTAACAGCTAAAATTAATAAATTGATGTTTATCATCAAAATGCTGTCTCCCTGATGCGTTTGGGCCTTCTCTTACAATCAAACAGGTTAAGTCAATAGTCCGCAGTGCTGATCAACTGGCGATTACTCCTGGATTCCAGACATTTTCCAGAATATTGTGAATAACTTTAAGTACATAGTACTATGTTTTTATTCTGCAAAGCTAGTGACAATAAATGTTTAATACACATATAATTTAAAAAGTTACAGCTTAATATTGGAACAAGTCTACCATACTATAGACATAATTAATTGATATTTAATTATTTAGGTTTGTTAGCACTTGTCTAAACCGGATATGGAAAGTTTAATTGTTCAATATTATATATGTGTATCTATAATAAACGCTATTGCATTATGGCGGTGACATAAAAATTGTTTCATAGTAAATATACCATGTGTTACTGAAGTCTACGGGCGGCGGTGATCACTCACCATCAAGTGGCTGGTCTTCTCATTTGTCGACTAGTTACTAGTCTGTGTGTATAGTTTTATTTCATAAAGTTGTCATTTTGTTAAAGACTATATAAAAAACATATACACACTCACGCTCCAGCACTAGGATTCCCTGTGTTGCGGGTGACATGGACATACACATATATATCATTACAAACACCCATAACCCGATAACAAACATTTATCTGTCACATAAATGTCAGCCCGGCCGGGAGTCGAAGCCGGGGCCCCTTCGCTCGGCAGCCAGGGTCACAACCAACTGGGCTATGGGGTCGTCAAATATAACAGAACTGTCTAAAAATGTTTTACAATGACTTAACAAAACTGTACTGACCAATTTGATTGTGACCATTCATTAATGGTCGTATAATGTGTTACATGTCTGGATGAATGAATGTTGTTATAGAGTCGACAGTGAAATATAATCATCGAATATCGGGCTTAATTGCGGAGACTCAGTTAATAAATTTATTCACTGGTCATTTCTTGATTACAGTAAAGATTTTTTTTTACAACTGTTTTCAGTCTAAAAATGGAACTAAACGAATATTCTCTATAGACTTTACAAGAAGGTCAACTTATTTTACGTTTGCCTAAGGACAGACTTTGAACAATACTTAAAAGTTTTAGAACTTTAGTATTTACGGATATACAAGTAGATATGAGTTTCAATTGTATAATGATACCTACATAATACATAACCTTTTACTTTTAACTCTTACTAATTAATACCATTATACCATTAATTACCAGGATTAAATTATATGATAATAATAAAATAACTAAATGAGTAAAATCTTTGTTGCTCAACGTATTCAATCTACCATAATGGGTGATTATTCATGCTTGCTTACTCTATTATAGTAGATGACAAGGCGACAAGCGTGTTCAGCTCCGACAAACCATTTGACAAATTGTTTGGTTTACAGAGTACATATAACAGGCTCGCTACAACAAGAAATATTATGGCGCGTTCATTCGGCAGATTCGATTTCTAAGTAAGAGAGTAATAAGAAAAATTTACGTGTCCCTAAAGACAATAACACCGATTTTTTTTATTGATATACCTGGCTACTCGTATTTATGCTGTAACGGGAATTCATGATTTTTTGTTTTTACCAATATTTCGACCTAGTTACATGGGACATGGTTACGGTGAGACTGCGGTGATAGCGTTGCTATAACCGCGATGCATGAATTTAGGGCGTAAAATTGGTAAAGGTTGAAAAAACTCGTGAGTACCCATTACAATTAAAATGTGTAATCTTCGCGATGATATACACCTGCAGATAGACAAACAGATAAACGATCATACTCTGACGGGGCATTAGAATTATGTGTCGCTGGTGGCGTGAACAAACACAATTTAAGAAAT
The DNA here is from genome assembly GCA_003671415.1 of Megathymus violae. NCBI lineage: Eukaryota > Metazoa > Arthropoda > Insecta > Lepidoptera > Hesperiidae > Megathymus > Megathymus violae. Next base: position 7,025,341 of record PDGT01000007.1, read on the forward strand.
AAAAAACACCCATTGACAACAGTTATATTAATATCTGCAGAGGCCAGAAGTTTAATTCGGGACACGTCGCTCAGCAGGCGAGCTCCACACCAAACGGGCTACCGGATTGTAAACAGTAGTTTTTGTAGAAAATATACGGTGTAGTGATTAGGGTTGTCATAACTAAGCTACGTTTTCATGAAAACGTTTAAAATTAAAATCTTAAACTACAAATGTCATAAAACGAAAAATTTGGGAATGTATAAAGAAAACATACAATCTAAGAAAAAAAAATTACTCCTTTTTCAATCACGATATAAAAAATTACAAGGTTTGGGTGCAGAGTAAATTTTTTAAACCATCCTTTTGATGACACAATACAACGTAACTGCAAGTTTCCAATGACGACGCCATAGCCCAGTTGGTAGTGACCCTACCTGCCGAGCGAGAGGTCCCGGGTGCGATTCCGGCTGAGGTCAGACATTTATATGACAGATAAATGTTTGTTCTCGGGTCATGGGTGTTTGTGATATCATATTTGTGTATGTCAATACCACCCGCAACACAAGGAATCCTAGTGCAGAGGGAGGGGGGTATGAGTGTATAAACGTAAACAAAAATCTATAACTTAATGAAACAAATGAGACATAAATATATTTTTTCTAGGCAAACAACTGTTTAAGTCTATAGTTGACAAAAATTCCATGTAAATGGTGACTGACGATGTGATCAAATATGCACACTATCTTAGCAGAAGCTCAACTCAGTTGATTAGTGGAACCTTTTTTGGGGCCATACACTAGTCAAGCGCCGATAGGTTAATTTCGCAGACCTCTGAAAATATCATTAACGCGTGCAGGTGTGTGTGTCTCCGCACGATATTTTCCTACACAATAATAAGCTTTACTTATTATTACTAATTTACAATACGTACAAAGTTCGAAAAACTAAACGGCGTTAATTCGATTTAGCGATGCGGGAAACGAACGCCGTTCTAACCGTAATCTATCACTGTTTGGATAATGAAAATTAATGAGCAATAAATGTTTCGGGCACTGTTATTATTTGTAAACTTAAGAATTATGTTTCCCGAGAGCGGGTTATTAATTAAATTCAAGGCTTGAATCAGTTGAAAATAGTCATCAAAATTTAAGCAACGTTGGGTATGGTTGGGTGGGTGCTAATAAAAAAGCTCTAGCAAATCGATGCTAAGAATACATTTATAACAGGCATGTCCATTTACAGTTTTTTCTTAAATAAAGAAAAAAACAACTCGTTCAATAGTCAAGGGTATGTTCACATTTAACCAATGATATAGATTAAAATATATCATGAGTAAAGGATTATATCACTAAAGCAAGGTACTAAAATGTACGCAAGCAATGATAGCCCACTGGTTTGAACATTGGTCTCTCGCACGGAGTGTGCAGGGTACATTCTTGGTTCTAATTTTTCAAAATTATATGCTTATTTAATTTAGAAACCTCTTGCTTCGGGAAAGGAATATATCGCGAGGAAAAATGATTACCGGAGAGTTATATATGTTCGCAAAGTTTCGCAAGTTTACAACGACCTATATCCACCACATTTTGAAAGATGACGCAAAACCAGCATTGCTATTAGCTATGAGTTGTGATGATAATCTGTTCAGATACTCATGGTTTATTGATTGTTATAATTCCAGTTCCATGAGCGCTATATACACTTGACCCCAAGCTGAGCACGTAAGCATAGAGTTGTATATACATACATGCCCTAATACTCGGCCCAACTGACAAGTGGCCGCTCGTAGAATGATGGATGCTCATGCCACACGAATTGATTGACCTCTGCGCTGCGGTCGGAATGATTAACGTACGGTTTTCTGATTGAGCGCCAATTGAAAAAGTGTAATAAAACACATATTTCGAGGCTTCCTAAGTGAGCTTTTAAGCGTATTTATAATTTTACATTTTTTTTACTTTAATAGCTGACAAACGAGCAGACGAGCCACCTGATGATAAGTGATCACCGTCGCCCATGGACATTAGCAAGACCAAAGGTATCACTGATGCGTTGTCGGCCAGGAAATGAGAAGTAAGAAAGAAAGTGCTGGTTCTCAAGGCCCCAGCCGGAACACGACGAGTCGTTTGGCGGCTGACTCAAGCAGGAGGGTGGTAGCTAGCAAAGCAGGCATCACGGAAAGATAATAATACTAGTAATAACATTAATGATTGAATAATAAAAAAAATACTTACTTAATACTGATAATACAATCCTTACGCGAAGTTCTTTACCAAGCAGGCTGGCTTCTGTAGCCTCTTACGACATTCTGTTCTGCTAGCATGGGATTGTGGAAGTATTCTATGCCGCCCCAATACGGCCAATATTTCAATCATACAATACAATATAATATTTGAATTCTTACTGTCTGTTATGTTAAAATACTTGGATGTTTTTATGACTTAAAATAACGAATACTGCTGTTTGTTTTTGGTAAAACTTTTTTAGTGACTTCAGTGTAACTCCATTTTTCGGATGAAAGAAACATACAGTCTGTTTACGTAGTTTCTGCTATTCGCTAACTAGTGGTAAATAAACATCTTCATCTACTGGAATCATTTAATAAATAACAACTTAGCGGTGGTAAGGAAAATCAAAATTCTAGGTGCATTTTTTTATTTACATTAATACTTTTGTAATAATAAAATTGTTATTAGGTACGTTTTTTATTATCTGACGTTTGCTACATTCCATAGAATTTTTAATAAGGTTATATTGACATGAGTTCAGCACAGATTTTAATTTTTTTTTTTTTCAATTGCTATATCAATACATGAGTGAAAACTATTAGAAAAGCGAGAGCGATATAAAAAAGAAATTGGTAACTTGAGATTATTTTATGTTTTCAATAGGCTTTCTAAAAAGAATCACATGTAGCTATAAAGCTTCACATTCTTTTGATTTGGATTTTCATTTTGTTCTTTGTATATTCTGTATTGAACAAATAAAAAAAAAATAAGTATCTATTTATAATTTAATACAAGTATGAAAACGTATGTATGTATATTAGGAAGCTCCAAAAATAAAAATAAAACAAATGCCGTCTAGCTTACATGATAAATTACAACGATGCAATGTAAGCCGCACGTTTCAAGACAAATGTTCGGAAAGTGTCTAGTTTTTCAAAAACTCCCTTGAATAGAGCGACACGCTTAAACCAGTGATAAAGGCACGGATGTAGGAACTTAATCTACAAAATCCGGAACATTTTAAGTTTTACTTATTGGAGGAATGCTGGCCATTTTTAATGCTAAAACGGTTTCATACACCCAAAGTGTTTTAAGAGTCTTTCATTATATTAAAAGTCAATATTAAACTAAAATGTAATATAATTATTTTGTCATTTTTTGTACTTGAATATTTTAAAGGGGAAATTAATGACAATGAAAATTTAAATATGTTGTTGTGTTTCTTATAGTATCCACTTAAACATGTTGTTAATGTTTATGCTGTTTTAATAGCAGATTAATTAGCGTGCTACCCCCCCCTCAGTCCGCAACACCAAGGTCGTCATCAATAATGAGCAGTACTGACTTGTACCACAATCATACTTACCCTCCGACCTTGCAACTATAATACGTCAAAAACATTTTAACATCGGTTCCTGAAGGAGAGTGGAAGCCAGATAGGTAAAGAAGCTTACCACTAGTAGGATCTGATTGGTACAACGAAAGACCACACGTCAATGTGTGGCCTATTATAGAGCAGGGCAGGTACATACATATAGCAGAGTAGGTTGCCTTGGACTCAAATATTGAAGTGTGCATACACACCAAATACAAATGTTCAAAAATACACATTTAAATAATTATATGAAAACCAACTTTCAATACAAATACGAATATTTTATGTCAATAAAAGTTTAATCTTTAATAGTTATCAAGTAAATTAAAATGTAATGTATGTGTAATTGTAATAATTCAATAAATACCTTTTCATTATATTGAAGGAATTTCCTTCGTCGTATTTGACTACATAATCTACCTTAAATGATGATAATTTGAAAAATGACTAGCGAAATATATGATAAACAATCAACCAATTAATTGCATTGACGTTTATGATATTAATAAGTTTATATCCGGTAAATTTGTACACAGGTCAATATTTGAAGTAATATATTTTCGAAAGTTGAACCAATAATATAATGATGAAGTTTCGTTTCTTTTCGATATAATTGAAATCAACTACAAAGATCGCTGACTGTGGATCGGCAGAGTTCAAACATCTTTGTTTACTGAATTTAAAAATTACAGACGCGTGCATTATTCGATCTTGACCCCACGCCTGCGAGAGGCCAAAGTTCAAATAACTAGGTTAAAATGATGACACAGAATATGCAATCCATATAATACTATGTAAAAATATTACCTTCTTAGTATACTACTTAGTTATTATTTAGTTACTTCTTTTATTTAAATTCTTAGTGTTATTTTTAGTCTTTATATTGCAAATATTCCTTTATGTATTATTATTTTTAAACCAGTCCATGTTTTTCCAAAACCTTTTTTGTCTTTTTAATTAAATAATTTTAGCGTATTATGATTCTATTGTTTTTTTATCTTACTTATTCTATAAAAATATGTCTTATGTCTTTCTTCTTAGTTATGAGTACCTATCAAAAATACTAAGCATGTAGTAAAACGTGTCAACAGTTAAATAAAGGAGAGACGCGTATACTTGAAACACCTGGTGCTTATTTCAATGATATTACTTGTCAACAATGTGGCGTGACTTTATTGAACATAAATTTTAATCGAAATTCCTGATATCCAATAATAGAACCGCAGGATAGCTGTCTGGTGAGTCAATTAACACAAGTTTAATTAACTATCAAAACGCAGTTCCAGCAAATACAATTCGGTGGCTATAGTACGAAAAATAAACAACTCGTAATTTCAGACGGCTCCAAGTCCAAGCCAACTTGCCGTGGTCATGGACAGTAATGGTTAGTGTCATGCGCATATGTACTAAAAACGAGCCGACGCTTTGCCAGCCAAAAAACAAACAATATGCCTTACCAAGTATCTCTTCGACAATGAAACGTTAAAACATTTCTCACGTTAATACAAATCGCCAGATATTAAATTGTGTTTTCAGAAGTGACTTTGTTTCAACTCATGATCTCTAAGAAGTCTTTATAATGCTTCATTTAAAACTCATAATAAAAACTCCTCCAAAGTTCAAAACTCGGAAACCTCACTCAGAAGTTCAACCGAATATGATTATGTTATTTTATATATTTATTCATATTTCTACATCTTAACACGTTTAATTAAAGAGAAATTTCAATCCTGTATAGCTTTTCACGACCGTAATTAGTTTACAGGTTTCCTTTTTCAAATACACAATATTTTCCGTGAAATTTCTCGGAATTATTAAAGAGCATTTCCGGAAGTTTTCACCTCACGTATGTTAGCGTTTCATACAATGTTTCCTTGTTCGAACAGTTCATGTACGTTCGCTTTGACTTATAGAAACACCACGAACGGTTTAATGAATATATCCATCTAAATCATACTATTTTTATCCTTTTCAATTGTAGTAGTAAGTTTTTGAAACTACCATGAATTTATAGCATATATAAATTCCTATCCTTCCTATTTCTAAATCTTTATTAAGGCTATCTCATATCACCCGACGCGGAATCGACGAGCTGATTAGAATAAGCTAATGTGCGCAGACGCAGACAACGGGTTTGTATTGAGAGACGTCACGTTCATGACGGTATGGTCGGTCTGTATGGAAAGACTATTATTACGCTTGATAGTGACCTTTGAGGAATAATAAAATTTGATAATTGAAGAGGTATTGGTGTTCATAAAGCTGTTAACGTTAAATATACAATGGCCTGAATTTAGTACACATACCGTATAATGACGGTATGTTGTTGTGGTCATAATAACGACGTAGTCTAGTAGTAGACGCTGTCTACTACTACACACAAACACACACACACACACATATAGCCACAATTAATTGTTAGTGTATACACGATGAAAAAAACGGAATCCTTATAGAACTTCTTGTCTATCATAATGGATTTTATCCGAATCGTCACAACAGAACACGTTGATATTATTATAACCTTCCGTGACTTAATGATATACTAAGTCAGTATGACATATCAAATGAATAGACTCGTTAAAAGAAGGATAAATACATATATAAGTATTAAGACAATAAAGGATTTTGCACCAAAAATTACCATTCACCGCTCTCCGTTTTCCTTATATTTGACACTGCTGCGACTAAAGCTAAAATAAATGGGAGTACTTTCAAAGTAAACATAAATAAATGTATCTAGTAAATTCTACTCGTAATGTATATACTTTACAGTAAAAATAATGAGATACGTTTAGCAAGGTATTCCGGTATTCAATCCTAAATAGTGTGAAATAGGGATAGAAGGGTGAAAAGTTGTACTGACTTTTACTTCAAATTTTGTATCATTAGACGCATTTTGTATCGCGGACATCAATTAAAGTAGTTTCCTCCTTAAAGACCTATATTAATATCTTTGCTGTTTAAATAAAATTGTAATTTTACAAAATAGTAAGTTAAAGTGTATTGGTCGACCTCACAGTCCATTTCTACTTAACCCAGAGGTTAGTCAAGTCGAATTTTCCCATTTTGTTCGTGAAGTAACGATGGGAAAACAGTTATGACATAGGGCAACACGCAGCAGAAATATTAGCCAGGTGTGGCTCCCTCACACCGATGCTTAAGTGAGAACCTTTTCTGTCTTTATTCTTCTATTATTCTAGATATATTTTATGGTCAATAATCTATATTTCTTGAGACAGAATAAATATGCTTTTCTTTTTTTCTTTCTTTTAATAACATGCCTTCATTTAAAAGTTATGTAGGTACTTAGTCTAGTTTTAGAACATTAAATATGATATCTCTATATACGTCTGTATCAAACTGGTGTTAATTGGCCTCGGTCTTAAAACTTGACTGTTATTCGACGCTTTATGTATTATGAAATGTTAATTACTAAAAAATATTTTAAATTCCACCCGAAATATTGAATATGGGAAAAGAACCAGACAACGTAGCTACTCTCAGCCATTACAGTTCCTGAAAATAAAACATTATCACTGTGGGTAAACTTGTAAATTTTCCACATGTTTCTATGAATTATAGACTATAAATTACATTCTAATTTTTTTTAATATAAATATACAATATCTATCAGATTTTTCTTTATACATAATTATGTTTTATGATCAGAAATTTACACCTGTAGAACTTTTCGGTAATTTAAAAATACATAATCCTACACATTACGATACATCGAAATCCTTATACATACGCTCGATCGATACGATACGATATATACGCTTTCTTTAAGCGATATCTATTTAATCGAAATGAAGCGTGCCGCTGATCCGGTCACCAGATAATCCTATAAAATCGTTTTTCGGTTTATTGCTAAGCTCTCTGTATATTTTGATATAAAACACTTATGGGACATTTGGTTTGTTGTCCGTAATTTGGTCTGAGTTACAACATGGGTTGGCTTGCATGGCTTGTATGACTGACCGACCGAGATAAGCAATGGGAGTCGGCAACTGGATTGGCGTAAAATTTCGTGGTTCCAACTATACGTTCCTATGTTCTTGATTGTAATTGTTTCCATTGGAAAAAACTAATTAATACACATATCTTGACGTATATATATATATATATATATATATATATATATACATATATTTATATATCGAATATACACATATATCTAACGAGAAACGATGAGATCCGTAGGCGAACTAAAGTTACCGACATTGCTCGAAAGATTGCCCAGCTGAAGTGGCAGTGGGCGGGACACATAGTTAGGAGAGAGAAGAAGGAGTGGAAAGGTTCTCTTATACCAACCACGCACCGGACGACGCTCAGTGGATAGACCCTTGACGAGACGGACGGACGATCTGGTGCTTCACGTAAACAAATCTAATATTTTGGTTAGCCGTAACCGTTTCACTTATCTGCAGAAGAAAAGTGCGGTGGATTCCCCTCCAGGAGTCACCACAGGTCTTTAAACTCAAGAGACGAAGTTTTTAACATTCCGTATGCGTGCCGAGTTCATCATATGGCAAGGGAGAAACTCCGAACAGTTTTCGGGATTTGCGTCTCTGGTGTAGGTTTAAGGGGGACCCTTTATGATGCGCATGCATGCTCACCTTCACTGTTCGTGTTGCCTCTGCCTAGCCAAATTTGGAAGGAGCCTGTTAGTGCAGCTTTAGATAATCGTTCTAAAATAGAACTTACTACAGTTCTCGACAGGCCAAGGTCTTTAAGAAGGTATAGAGAGGTTTTTCTGGTATACCTCTCACCCCTACTTCTACCGTATATAAATTAACCACATTATGTAAACCGTCGTTTGTTAGGTCGTAATATTTATTTACTTTTATTGTGGGGTCTTAAGGTATGTTAGTTTTCCACGTTATAGTAAGCTCTACCAGTACTATACGTTTGATTTAGCTGGAAATAGGTATATGTCCGGTCTGGATGACGAAACACCCACGTCTCCTGGGATTTTATAGTGCTATCTATTCGTACGTATCCATCAAAATAGTCCAACCAGATACAGTACCTACGATTGAGAAGGACATGCTTTTAGAATAAACCGTAAAGCCTTCCTTTGTGAAGTTAATTTGTCTTTTGTTTGAAGTCAATCCTTTTTGGGCTTTAACTGAAAGACTTATTACTACACGTATGAGTTGAAGTACTTTATCACTCATGTAATATTTTTTGTTGAATGTTTAACTATTTCCGCAAGGTTACTAAGCGAATGTGATACTTTTTTATATGTATCTAAGTGTATATACCAGAGAAATAATTTTCTATAATTATTATGAAGATCTGATGATGATGCGCGGGGGGGATCAGGGGCCTATCCGTCCGCCGCGCCAGCAACTCATATTCCCCCCTTGTTTGCACGGTTACCACGAAGCCAAACTTTGACCTGGGGTCGCCAATAGACCACTGCATGTCCTACCTTTCCTTTTTTATTTACACTATGGGAAAGTCAAATAAAAAGAGTAGGTTCAAACCTGCGGCAACCCCTGACCCTCCTACCACATTAAATGTTGACATGTGCAACATCAGGGGAGTTCATACCAACCTAAATGCTGTCCACGACCATCTTGAGACAGCAAAGTCGGCCCTGCTCTTTTTAACGGAGACACAGATATCACCACCGGACGATACGTCCTATTTAAACTACCCTGGCTATAGGCTAGAGCACGCATTTGTACGGCAAGCCGGGGTATGTATGTTCATAAGGGATGATAACTGTTGTCGCCGTATGACTTGCCTTGAAGACCTATCGGTGTTGTGGACGCGCGTAGACATTGGAGGTCACACCCGTGTTTACACGTGTCTGTATAGGTCCTATAGCGGAGACGCGAAGACAGCACGTCTATTTGAGCATGTCCAAAGATCGGCCGACAAGGTGCTTGAGCAGTTCCCCTCGGCGGAGTTGGTGAATTTTGGGTGACTTTAACGCCCACCACATGGACTGGCTGGAGTTCAGGACCACCGAATTTGCCGGCAGAACTGCTTACGACTTCTCCTTGGTATACGGACTCACTCAGGTTATTGCTGGCTTCACCAGAGTCCCTGATGTGGAGACCCATACCGCTTCTTTGTTAGACCTTCTGCTGACCTCTCATCCAAGTAACTACCAAGTAGTGGTCGGGGTACCTACCTAATCTAACCTAACGGGTAACCTAAAAACAGTTGTACCCTTGGCGCGTCAGGAGGACCCCAGGCCACCAAGTAAGCGTCAAGTTTGGCACTATAGGTCAGCAGACTGGGACGGACTCAGAGAATTCTTGAGACCGTACCCCTGGAGGCAGCTGTGTTTTTCTGCGGGAGATCCAAAGGTGTGCGCTGATTTAGTAGCCGATGTGATGTGCCAGGGTATGGAATGTTTAATCCCTAATTCTGTCGTATCCATCGGTGGGACAAACCGGCCCTGGTACAGCGGTTCGTGTGCTGCAGCAACGAACAATGAACATGTTGCTTTCCAGGCCTGGAAATCAGCGTACACATGCAAGGATCCATCAGCCCCAGAGCTTAAGACAAAGCTCAATACTGCTTCCCGGTCAGCTAAATGGCGGATGGCCAAGGCGAAGGCCGAGTTCATCGGCAGAATTGGCGAGCGGCTAGTCGGCTACCCCCCCGGGAGTCGTGCATTCTGGTCGCTGGCCAAGGCTGTCGAGGGCAACTTTTGTCGGTCATCTCTTCCACCACTGCGCAAACCGGATGAATCCGTTGTCCATACGGCAAAGAGGAAAGCCGAACTTCTTGGCACCCTTTTTGCCGCCAACTCGACTCTTGATGACGGGGGGACCACACCGCCTAACATCCCGCGGTGTGAGAACTCGATGAATGAAGTACTCTTCACTCAAAAATCGGTCAGACGAGCTCTTCAGTCCCTTGATATCAAGAAGTCGAGTGGGCCGGATGGTATACCCGCAGTGGTGTTAAAAATGTGTGCTCCCGAGTTGACTCCCGTCTTAACGCGCCTATTCTTGCTATCCTATGCCACAGGAATTGTACCGTCTTCGTGGAAGATTGCCCTTGTTCATCCCATCCCCAAAAAGGGCGACCACACCGACCCGACTAATTACAGGCCTATAGCGATAACTTCCCTGCTTGCTAAGGTGATGGAGCGTATAATTAATACGCAGCTCCTGAGATACCTGGAGAATCGCCAGCTGATTAGTGACCGACAATATGGGTTTCGCCATGGCCGCTCGTCTGGTGACCTTCTAGTGTATCTCACGCACCGGTGGGCTCAGGCCCTAAGGAGCAACGGGGAAGCACTGGCAGTCAGCCTAGATATCTCTAAGGCCTTCGATCGGGTCTGGCACAGGGCTCTTCTTGCGAAGCTACCATCCTACGGTCTTACCGAGAGACTATGCATTTGGGTAGCCAGCTTTCTATCTGAGCGATATATTAAGGTCGTAGTCGACGGTTGTTGCTCAGATATGAAATCTATAAATGCTGGCGTTCCCCAGGGGTATGTGATATCCCCTACACTGTTCATTCTGCACATCAATGATATGCTATATCACGCTAGTGGCATTCATTGTTATGCGGATGACAGCACTGGGGATGCTTACTACACAGGCCCTGCAAAATTCTCTCGGTCATAAATGGAGGATAGCAGAATTAAACTTGTGTCTGAAGTCGAGGCCTCTCTGGAGCGGGTCTCGGAATGGGGTAGTTCAACCCCGCGAAGATACAGGTTTGCGCGTTTACAGCTAAGAAAACCCCATTTGTCATGGCGCCTTAATTTCAGGGTACCGCGCTCACCATTAGTAATAGTGTTGGGATTCTGGGCGTTGACATATCGAGCGACGTACAGTATCGGTGTCATTTGGAGACTAAGGCCAAGTTGGCCTCTAAAAAGCTTGGCGTCCTGAACCGGGCGAAGCAGTACTTCACTGCGAGGCACCTGCTGATGCTTTATAAAGCACAAGTCAGGCCTCACATGGAGTACTGTTCCCACCTCTGGGCAGGGGCGCCAAAATACCAGCTTAGCCCATTTGACGCCGTGCAAAAACGCGCGATTCGAATCGTCAACGATCGACGAATCACGCACGGGTTAGACCACCTAAGTCTTAGGAGGGACATCGGCTGCCTCAGTGCGTTCTACCGCCTTTACAATGGTGAGTGCTCC
>PDGT01000007.1:7037658-7055117 GCA_003671415.1 Megathymus violae
GCCAAGTTGGTTTATAAAGCATGAATAAAAGCTGATGCTTTATAAAGCACAAGTCAGGCCTCACATGGAGTACTGTTCCCACCTCTGGGCAGGGGCGCCAAAATAACAGCTTAGCCCATTTGACGCCGTGCAAAAACGCGCGATTCGAATCGTCAACGATCGACGAATCACGCACGGGTTAGAACACCTAAGTCTTAGGAGGGACATCGGCTGCCTCAGTGCGTTCTACCGCCTTTACAATGGTGAGTGCTCCGAGGAATTGTTTGATCTGGTGCCTACTTCATCCTTCTACCAGCACACAATTCGCCGAGGTACAAAGTTTCATCCACACCGACTGGACTTGTGGAGATGCACCACGGTCCGATTCTCAAGATCCTTTTTGCCAAGAACGTGCAAATTGTGGAATGAGCTTCCTTCCTCGGTATTCCCGGTGCGCTATGACATGGGGTTCTTCAAAAAAGGTGTAAAAGGAGCTCTCCTTCAGGGCCGGCGTTGCATTGGCGATTCTCCTGGTGTTGCCCTTGTCAACAGGCGACGGTGACCACTTACCATCAGGTGGCCCGTCCGCTTTTACGTCGGCTCTTCAAGCCATAAAAAAATAAAAAAAATATACAATAGTATAAAGATAAAAGACCGTAGCAAAAGCTTTTTCTTTAGATATTCATGATAATATATAAACAAATATTTATTCTCCGTATGTCTATTACAGTTATAATGTACACTACTGATGTACACTATACAGGTTGAATAAATAAGACGAATGGAAATTGTGACCTCAGTAACAGGGTTACTATTAAAAAAAAATCGAAAACTAACACAGCGACAAAACTAATAACATTTATATTCAGGCCATGAAATTCAGCAACTCGTGAACAAAACGAATTAAAATCAATCATTGCGTTTACATTTCAACATCTAAAACTAAAGTCGAGTATTATGAAGAGTTTTATTTCCGTCCATCGCTAACAAATGCTTCACCTATTGGATAAGTAATTATTTTATGTCATTTTTTTTACGAAAAACTTAGCAACCTTGGTAATTAGCATACAGAGCGGTCCTTAAGTAAAGGCCGACCAAACTTTGTGTGTGTAACATAAAGTAAGTTGATTTTTACGTTCATAGCAATAAGGTCGAGTTTAGCTTGATGATAGAGGGAATGAATGTATGTAGCTGGATGCATCTGATGAGTGAAATGCGAAAAGTCTCTCAACAGGTCGTAAAGTAAGCAGGCGTCTTCAAGTTCTATGTGTCGCTGTATCTGGGTAGCTCTCGGTGGCTCTCGAGTTGACCTAATGGGAGCTCGTTAGGGATTAGAGAGCGAAACTAAGTGCTTGGTGATTGCAATTCTGCATTTCCCATGTGACATTCTGTTCATGTAGGAATCTGAAAAAGCTTTAACGTAATTTTCGTTGCGTTCTTCAATTAACTTAAATAGATATAATTTTGCACGTTTTCTTAGCTGTTGCTTAGCTGTTTCAGAACGTATACTGAAATTAAATTTTTAATGTAAATTTTTATCCTTAACATCGTTTATTTTATATATTTGTCGTACATATAATTAATAAGTATAATTATAATTGTAAATTACAATTATACAAAATAGTACAAAACATATTCTTTTTACACATAAAAATAGCCATATCGTTCGCCAATTTATTACTAATTTCTATTAAAAATATATTTTAACTTTAATCATACCTATAAAGCTTAGCTTAAACCTATATCCTACCCACTGTAGTACAGCAGCAATCTATTAGCGACCTAATGTAGGATACGGTCGCATCTCATTATTGGTAAAGCTTGGAACGTACTTTACCACATAGCTTTAGCTTGGATTACTGAACGGTTTAGTAGGTAACACGAATGTTTATAATTTGATACTGTACAAAGACATCCGATGTGACTAAACAACCGTACCTACTATCTAACGATAAAACGAATATAATAGGGTTTACATGCCAATTGAAGCACGGATACCATTTTTCTCCTTGCGGTCAATCGTCGCACTTGTAACCGTTTGGATTGATTAGTTGGGAACCATATCCAAAAGTCGGGCTGTAAGCACTTCAAAAATAATCTATCTATCTATCTATAACTCTTTCCCAGTCCACTGCTGGACATAGACCTCCTCTACTGGCACCATTCCGACCGATCTTGGGCAGTCTGACTCCAACGGCTCCCAGCCGCTTTCTTCAGGTCATCACTCCACCTGGTCGTGGGGCGTCCTGTACTCAGTCCTACGAACGATGTGCCCTGCCTATTGCCACTTCAGCCGGTTAATTTTACAAGCTATGTCGGTTACGTTTGTTCATCCACGAATTTCATCGTTACTAATCTTGTCTCGTAGCGATATACCTAACATAGCTCTCTCCATAGCTCGCTGATTAGTTTTTAGGTTTCAGATGATTCCAACTGTGGAAATAATACTGTCAAAAATAATAACAAAGAAAAATCTGTATTTTATGTTGATATGATAACATCATTCAATATTTGCTCCAAATCTCAACAGTGATAAAATAAAAATATTTGATATTGCGAAACATCTATAAAGCGTTACGAAGAAGCTCAATCCTTATCGGATCCTCCACTCGAAATCCAACGATTATTCACTGAAAAATCGTTTGTTAGCGCTCGATTGCAGCGAAGTAAAGTACCTTATCCAAGTTCAATTCAATCAGTTGGAGTTGAAACATTTTATCAGTTTTATTCATTACTGGGGATTGTTTAAAACACCTTTATTCAATGATGGTTGTGAGAAGATAAAGAGAATGCGGTTCATTATGAGATTGATGTGTAATTTTTAATTAAATTGAACAATGTATTGCAATAAAAATTCCTACTAATATTATAAATGCATTTGCATCTCTGTCCGTCATTTACGAGTAAATCTTGACCTTTAACCCACGCGGACCAAGCCGTAGGTAAAAGCTAGTGTATTTCACTACAATACAAATATTTTTTATTCTGAACTAGTTGTAGTAATGAAGACAATTTAGCTTTGATATATTTTATTGGATTGAATGTCACAAAAATACATAATTATATAATGTATTATAACCGCACGTAGGGCATGATTCACATAAAACATGGATATAAACAAGTCGAAAATTACCTGTACAGGGTTTTGACGCCGCTTCGTAATATTCTGAAGTCAACTTGTTTGAGCGCCCCGGGAGCTACTGTCATTTCGTTGGTCGAAAGATTACTGGTCTATCCACATGGGAATTTGAATTCTGAGCACTGTTAATTTTTTATAGTAATAAATGTAAATTGCTAAAAACAAAAACGGATAAATCTAAATTCATATCCGTGTACAATATGAAAAAAAAAAAATAATACAATGCAATGCAATACAATGCAATGCAATACAATGCAATGCAATGCAATGCGATGCGGTACAATGCGATACGATACGACACGATACGGCACGGTACGGTACGGTACCATACGATACGATACGATACGATACGATACGATACGATACGATACGATACGAAACGATACGGTACGGTGCGATACGATACGACACGATACGATATTTTTTCCGTTTCCTTTTTTAAGTTCAGAAAACCATCTAAAACTTTTTGTGCGCGATGGAGCTGAGTCTCGCTAAGTTTGGTTGAAATCATTGTAAACTTAATTAAATATGACTAAATTTAAAATCGTAATAGATCATAGCGTGCACATGTTCGCGGTTAAACTTCATCGTTTTCAATAAAAACCATAAGAAGCATTGCAGCTAAACGATAAGTTCTAAGCGAGTAGTGCATCCTTAAATTGGCTGATTAACGCACCGCAAACCATCATAGTGTGCATAGGCTGTTTTCAAAGTGTTTTTAGTGTTCACACAATATTACTTAAACCTTTTTTAATATTGATCGACTTTAGATAAAGAATGAGCTCCAATCGAAAATGTTATTAATCTTCGACTGTCACGACACTCGCTTTTTGTGCGAACTTTAGAGAATGCTTTGCATTCGTATATGTATATTTGTTTAGCAAGCCATAAGTGTCATAATGCTAAATATAATTATTACAGTTTAATTAACATTATTTCATTTCATCTTTCATTACTCTCAGACTTTGTCTATTACAAGTAAATATTTTAACAATAAAAACCGACTACAATTTGAAGAAGTTGAATTATTTGTTTTCATCTCCAACCCTGAGGTGTGATATTTTTTTTCAAATTTAACTAGAACTAATCAAGAACCCTCTCAAACAAAAAAAGGTTTTTCCAAATCTGTTAATAAACAACGGAGTTCTGAAGTAACAAACGTAATAAAATACATACGAATTGAAAACCTTACGAAGTCGGTTAATAAATAATAAATGTTCTCACGCTAATATTCCTGCAGAAGAGTTTTCTGTGTTGCAGGTGTCATGAATATTATATCACACATATTATATCACAAACGTCCATGAGTCGAGAACAAACATTTATCCTTCTCATAAATGTCTGCCGCGGCCGGGAATCGAATCCAAAACCCATCGCTCGACAGGCACGGTCTACTACCAGCTGTGCTTCAGGAACACCGAATTTATTTAATCGTCCCTGTTATTTAGTATATTATATATAGTTAAGTGAACTTCGTTCTCTCTCTTTCGTTATTTTGTTCATTGAATACATTGCTAGAATTTAGAATTTAATACCTATATTCTGATACTTGATATATTTATTGCTTGGAGGTACCAAACACAAGCCCTGATATATACAACCTGTCCCCGAGGCTACGTTAAATTTACAACAGAGCGAAATATGACAGTGGAAAATGGAGAGGGTCTCATAATTATCTTGTCAAAAGTCCATCATCTCTAAAAGCATGTATTCCAACATACTGCTATGCTGTATATAAATTTTGCTTACCCACTTTGTATAGGCTGATTTTATCTGATGCTTTTGAATCGTTAGTTTCCAGCGTTTTCCTGTGATAGTTTAGTAGTTTTAAATTAAGACGGTCTCACGGTGAACAAAGGTTCACCTCCTTTACATGCCATACATAGTTTTTAGTAGGTATTTGCCGGTTCTGGCGTCTATTTTCAGAATTTCAGAGGAGCCTACACTAAATTAAAAAAAAGTTTGCTGGCAAAATAGATAATAAAATTTTCGATCATGCCCCATTGATTGCAAATATATATTTTTTGATATCTCTCATGCTTGCAAAGTTAGCTCCAACGTAAATATGCTCCTAATTCATTATCTAAGTTTATTTCTTATATCTTTAACCTTGCTGGTCCGGATCATTATTACATAATAATGTAATAACCTAAATAATTAAAATTGATTTTTAACTTTATAAACCAAGCATTTTTTTCTCAAGCTTTACTGGGGAGGTTGTGTTGTAATTTTATAATTCCCTCATCATATTACAAAAGTTCATTTAATTCTGTTTCAAGTTACATTTAATTTTCAACCCTTGTTATAAAGTTAACCTCGATATACAGGGTAATTTGTAAAACATTAATAATCTCGCCTAACTATATTATATTACTGACGTCGTTACTACAAACTTCTGTTTATGACTTTTTACGAAACATAAATTTATCAAACTTATATTTTTAATATTTTGTCGACACCGTTTAGATTTGTACTTTGTAATAACAACTTAAAGTCTCCCGTACTGTCATTAAACAAATAATAATAATAATTACTCGGAGTAGGTAAGTGATTACCATACCTAGATTACCACGCTTTCTACACAAAAATTTCATAACATCTACTTACATAATAATATAAATCAAAATGACATTAATTTTATTAATAATTAACAACAAATCTAATATTATCTGTCACATTTCTTATTAAAGTTAAATAATGCTAGGTGTCTCCAGGAAATCTAATTAATTTATACTTAACTACAAGGAATGGCTACATTAAAAATAAAATAAGAAAAAATCGTTTGTTTTAATCTAAACAACACATCCACGTAAATTGAGAAAAATGAGATTGAACTGCGGACGGCATCATAGGTACTAACTACTGGATAGGCTTCAAAGAATTGCAGTATGCCTTTCATCTGACTTATTGTGTGCCTTCATGGACGACTGCTATTCATATTATGTCGGAACTGTCTGTGATCTCATAATAACTGTGTTAGGTCTAACATGGGCACAGGGTTTATTGTAGGAAGATTTTTTTTATGTGAATAGCCCATAAACGAACCGACGAGCCACCTGATGGTAAGTGGTCACCGTCGCCCATGAACATCAGCAACATCATAGGTATCACTGATGCGTTGTCTGCCAGGAAATGACAAGAAAGTAAGAAATATACTTCTGGCTCTCAAGCCCCCAGCCGGAACACGACGCGTTGTTTAGCGGCTAATTCAAGCAGGAGGGTGGTAGCTAGCCAGGCAGGCTTCACGGAAAGATAATAATACCAGTAATAAAATTAATGATTTAATAATAATACTGATAATTTAATCTTTTCGCGAAGCCCTACCACTAAGCAGGTTGACTTTTGTCGCCTCTTACGACACCCTGTTATGCCAGCATGTGATTGGGAGTATTTTAGGCCGCCCCAATACGGCCAAAACCCCTACGGCCCTACTACCAACCAGGCTGGCTTCTGGTTTCTGTTGCTGTAATTTATATTAAGATCAATGATGGGTTAAAACAAAATGATGTATATTTATTTGAAAACATATTTATTCGAAAAAACAAAAATGTTAAAACAAGTTTCAGGCCACTAAACAATGAAAATATTACATCAATTGTAAGAGGCGAATTTGATAAAATTTCATGGCGACATACAAATCCCAAGCAGCGATTATGCTGTATCTTTAATTATAAATATAGTTTGATGCGGTGTGAATGGTGTAAATCATTGCAACTAAATATTCTTGTACACTAACTATTGCTATTACTTAGGATTAATGAAGTTGTCTACAATCTTACATGCGTACCAGCCGCACGAGGTACTTCAAAGCGGGGGGCGTACTGAAAAATCGCTGAGTGCACCCTTATTTACTGCTTGATGCTGCAGCACATTGTCATTAAATGATAACTATGTTTTTTGTCTTAATACTGTGTCTTTTTTTATATTATGTTTTTATACTGCTATTTAAGATTGTTTGTTAACGTGTGTTGTTGTACAAGTTGTGGATAAATGCACCTATTTTCTTTCTATCTAATGGGGTTTCTAATTAGATTGGTTACCTTGTTTAAGATCTGCCGCGGTTCGTGGGACCAGGATCGAACGTGACCGTCGCGGTGGGACGCGACGCCGCTATTACCTGCAGGGTGGACAACTTACAGAATTTTAAGGTATCAAATTTCAATCAAATAGAATTAATGATTGATACCATCATCATGCTATTGTAGCTGGTCAATATTGATTAGATGTTGAAATTCGATTTTGTTGCGGGTTATTTCATAAAAGTTATTGCAGAATGTAAATCAGCTCAGATTGTCAATAAAATATAACACAAGCATGAAAAAATTTGAAAAAAAAATGATTTGGTGTGTAGTAATTTCGTAGTAGTATAGTAGTTTACTTGAAGAGTTATCGCTATGAGATTTCTGTTTTATATTTTGTCGTCTATTGCTTGTTTGAACGAAAATGTTGCCTTTGCTTGTGAACGATATTGACGAACGATATACATATAATACGTAATAGAATATTGTAATGCCTTTACTTATGATGGACTTTAAATAAGACTGGATAGTTTAAGAGGACAAAGATTAAGCCGCAGTAAAATGATTATAAATATCAGTTAATTCTACCGTAAAGCAAGCTTCCTACAAGTAACTTTGTTCTAACTCGAAAGTTGATTGATAGTGATTGTAGTAAGAGTGTAACTCCAAATTACACTTAATCTATAATTATATATCAATATCTCAAAATTAGGTACATAAATTAGATGCCACGCCCTTTTATTTCTTCGTATTGATGGGAATATTAACACAATTTTTTTTATTGCATTTCCTAGATATATTAGACCAAAATTGCTAATGAAATATGTTTATACGTTGACGTATGTTTGTTTAAACATTCACTTTGCTTTTTCCATAATTGTTCCGTGTTCCCAATGTTGACAGGAAGATACGGTCGGATGAAACTCCAATTTCAAATATACAATTCGGATAACAGTAAACACTCTGACAGGATTTAACCTCGTTAAAGGACAATTTGAATAAAATCATGATCCGGGAATAATTGGCGAAAATTGTCAAAAAAAGGCAGGAAACATCCCGGTCATTAATCATTGAAAACGCCGTGTTTCATAGTCGCCATCGTTGTACGAGAGTCGGTTATTGTTCAGATTTTCATTTATGTTAATTATATTGTTTTCTGACCTCATTTATAAGTAGTAGATTTATATGGACAACTATATTATTATTTATCAGTAGTTCAGTGAAGGACACCGGTCATAGTTACTACTGGTTAGTTGTAAAACGATCATCAGATATCAAGACGGCTGCAATGTATTCAAATATACTTCTCTTATAACCAGTGTATAATATGTTAAAACAATCGAAGGGTTAACTCGTTTCCGGGTTTTTATTTTTCGTCATATTTATTTTGTTCATTATCAAGTTCGTTACCAAGGAAATAGTTATCACCATATTTTGGACACATGATTCTTCCTAATAAGAAGTTTTGTAGAAATTTCGTATGAAAATACTATCAATACACCTGCTTTTTTTTAAATTATTTATTTTAAAAGTTGCAAGTGAGCCGACAGGTCGCCTGATGGTAAGTGGTCCCCGCACGAAAAACCAAGGTTAAGAACCCTTGAAAGGGTACCATCGGGATTAAACTGAGACACAGATTTGGTGATATTTGCTTAGATTTGAGAACGAATGGAGATCTTTCTGGGAAACGGAGTTTGACTTGAATAAATCTATGTCACCTACAACACAGGTCACACAGGGAATCCTAGAGTACGAGTTTCTGAGCTTAATTTCAAAATAGAAACAATTATATTGCGTAAAATCTATATGGACTTAGATTTCTTATTCCTAATGAGTCGGAAGGGAATCCAATTAGAAGTAATAACCAATGCGGAGGAAGAAACCTCGGTCAATATTTAAGTAGGTGAAATAGATACATAACTTGTATTACGAGTAGAAAATAAGACCAAGAATAACAAGTAGACAAAAGAAGAATTTTTATAAGTGACAATTAGAGTAGTTCTTTGCCCAGCAGTTAACTTTTATAGATTGACGGATGGATCAAAAGCATGACAGGGGCTATGTTAAATTTAGAGCGAAGATACAAAGCACGGAGTAAAAAACAACCTCAGATGTTATGAAATAAGAGACGTTGATTTAAATATGAAATATTTTCTTTGGAAAATGGTAAATTTCTTTCATACGCAAATGAAACATCATTTTTATTGAAATATTTATGAAATGTTGAGTTGAAGTGTATATAGCTTGGGATTGATTTACTTATTTATTAGGGGCGTCCTGATTACATGAGCCGAATGGGTAATTTTTGTGAATTGAAAAAAAAACAGATAAAACCCGTTTGATTAAGCCAGACAGAACGATGTTCATCAAAAAAGGTTAATGGACAAATGGTGAATCGAAGATCTTGCTTTAAAATTTGATGTTAAATTAAATATTTTATACAATACCATGTTACAAAATATCATTAATACTAAAAAATACCTTGCTTTTACTATGTACCTATTTACATGAAACTTCCATGCATGAATTTAAAATGTAAAAAAAAAAGAGGTTTAGTTTTTTATGGAATTCAAAACCTGTTACTCGAACCGGTTCAAGTGGAATAACTAAATGTGTCGTCACGTCGTGCAGATCATCTATTCAACCCTTAGGGACTGTTATATTAGAGCATTATATTATTTTAGAAATTGATGAGATTTACGCACTAAATTTTGAGGGTAAAATATTATTTTGCATTGAAAATCAGATAGTTTCTTGGATATTTTATGCGTTTTCTTTCAAATCGAGAAACGTTTGAGTCATATTTACAACGTTTAGGGTCAATACAGTTTGTCAAATGATTTTAAAATTTATCACTATTACTGACCATCACAAAAACTGTTGACATTCTTCTGTGGACTACAAAAACGATTCAATGTAATAATAATTTAAGAACGTTTATTAAAATCAAAGATTTTATATGTAGCAGTACATAGAAACCCTAAGAAATCAGCCGAACAATTAGAGGAATTAAAAACCACCATAACGAAAATGAATCCATTTTATGAGCATTCTCTGTAGGGTTAAAATCATTGAGAGTCCAGATTATATGATATAAAACTCTAATAGATCGGACAAATTATTAGTGATGTCGAAGAGTCATCATTTTTCTATTCCTACTTTTCGCTTTTCCGAATTCAAGTTAAAAGTTAAAAAAATATTTTCGATACTTATTATTAAAAAAATCAATTAATATAAATTAGTGTATACATTTATCCTGCTAAATATTTTATACTTATAAGAGATTTTTTTTCCTAAAATTAAATTGCTAAAATTAATGCTACTGTACTATTAGTTTAACGAACGAATATCTTAGTTGTAATCGTGACGACATTTAAATACAGTTAAATACATTTAATTAATAAATTAATATAAAAAAACTGAATTAAGATCAAGTGAACTTGAGTGGATGAAAAGAATTTTTATTAACGACTACCGGCCCTCCCCGGCTTCGTACGGGTGCACTTTTATTTTTAAACATTCTGAGATATATTTATAACTTTATCTTTATAAAGGACATAGGTATGTATTTTTTTTCTTAATAACATATACATATGCTGCGATAATAGTCAAAATATTCCATGTTGAATATATCCGCTGCGTAAGGAGTCGACCGCGCGACTACCTATTTCATAGATGATTCTTCGTGCCCCCTCCCTCGTCTTCTAGTCCACCGGCCTACGTTACGGCTGCTTTGCATGGGGCGCACTGGTCATTGCAAGGCGGCGGCGGTGTTTATTTTCCTAATTTCGTAAAATATTCTGAACGGAATGTCCGATTTGGGTAATTCTAAAAGTTATCTATAGGTATTGAAACAATTTTGAATATGAAACAATTTATTTACATATCAATACCAAGGTATGGTTATCATGGTCTGATTTACGTCAGCTTTTAAAATTTAAAAAGTTGTTATAGTGACATAACAACAATAGTTGGACATATAGTTATTTGTAGATATTGATATGTCCTTTAATATTGTAGAACATTTCTTTGTTCTATCGTCAATAGTTTCTGTAGCGTATGTGATGAAAGAAATTTTTAAGCAATTTTTTTTTACATCTTGGTTCACATTACTGAAGTTTTAGCAAGAATCCCTTATTTTTTCTTGCAATTAATATAGTCTATGTTACTCAGGGATAGTGTAATATTCTAATGGTGAAAGAATTTTTAAAATCGGTTTAGTAGTTTTTGAGTTTATTTGTTACAAACATACAAAAAAACAAGATATATAAATATATAGGGAGACTGTAATCTAATAGTAAGAATTAAAAAATAAAAATTTATGAAATCTCTCACGCGAGCAATGATTTATCGTAAAAAGCGTTTTCTTATATCGTTTGTTACAATATTGTTGATATTTTATAGTTATTGTTGATGTCGAGCGTATGTGCTTTGATTACAATGCAGTTCTGTCTTGATGATACAGAAGTGGGTGGATAGGTACCTACTGTGATATACTTAAATATTGGTTTTCCCGAAGTAAGACTAAAGAAGTTTAGGTACTAGTTAATAAATACTTTTTTAAGATTTCATTCCCTAAATACAAACGTAATATTATAAACGTTTTAGTCTTTCTACAGCAGTCTACATACTAAGTATACCATTAATACAAAAACATATAGGTACGTTATGTAGTACTTATATACATATATCGTGTATGTTATATAGTTTGTCATGCGTGAAATGGCCCCCAGAAAACCTAATTTAATCATGAGTTAAGTTTCCTGAAGCAATCTAACAGACTTTTGCATATTTTAGACACGAGCCGTACAAATGAAACTCTCCGTCTCGTTCGATTTTTTTAATTATGTATTTTATTATGTCACGGTTACTCACGACACGTTTTATTTATGGCCGTAATAAAATGTATAAAGTTCCTTTTTTTGTTAATTAGAATACGTCCTTATATTCAAACCCGATCACTACATTTTGTATCTTTGGCCTATCTGTGGTTATTTTATATGTACTAAAACGGAGAAGTAATAAAGTTTATATACTTTAATTAGTGGTATTTTTATCGTTCCTATTCCGATTAAATCTTTACCTATAATTTTTATGTTCATCATCATCATCAGCTTTTTCAGCATCTTCTCCATTATAACAAAATATTTACTTTTGAATTGATATTGAAATCAAAACGAAACTCAGTTATTTAGGGCAATTCACAAGCTAGACCGATGTTGTTGATTAATGACTGAATCGTTCGTGTGGTTTTTTTCCAATTTTCTCCTATCATGATTAGTTTCGATTTTCTCATTACAGGGACTACGCACAGTCACTATAACTTAATTAATAGGGAAATACCTACAATGGTGTAATTTACCTCATGTACCGTCATACTCTACGGTTTTTATATCTAGTTATTTACGAGATTATACAACTATAATCTGCACATTAATACATGAGTATATAATTTAACTCAATTCGAAAGACCAAAAATGTAAAGAGTGATATAGATATGATAATGTGATATATTTTATTCTGTACAGAGCTGTTTTACATTAAAAACTAGCATGATATAACTGACATCATTAATTTGTGTAACCTTTCTGAAAAGCTAACAAAATAAACATTTTTTAGCCACCTAAGAATTTAATTTGATACGAAGGTGAGAGATAAAGGGCCAGAAAGATTTAAACCTATATAATAATTGATAAATAAATGTGTATTTTGATTTTCATCTATAAAAATTTCACATACAAATTGATAGACATAAAATCTGTTTTAAATTATGTAACCCAAATTACAAATAGGTATATTTTTTAATTTGAAATTTTATCACTAGGTGGCATGGCTTCGAGTGGATACGCAGACCATCCTTACAATAGCTGGTCATGTGATCACGAAAAACCATCGAATCAGCGTGCAGCACGGCGACGGGGCCTGGACCCTCGGCCTTCGAGATGTCAATCCCGCCGATGGTGGTAGATACATGTGTCAAGTGAATACTGAACCTATGATGAGTCAAACTCATCTACTGTTGGTTGTTGGTGAGTTTTATCCTAACACTAAGAATTATATTTACTATTCTTATATCAATGTCAATGTCGGCTGATACACGAGTAGATGTGCAACCTGATTATATGTAGTAACTGTCGATTGTGGACAACCTTACCACCAAAGACATAATCAATGCCGAGTTGAACAAGAGGCAAAAAATGGGACACGTTTACTACCATCGCTTCTACACTTCAATCACTCTGAATTAATAATCATCTTAAACGAGGACTGTAGCCAGCCAGACAATTACAAGACTCTTAAACTATTTAATAGGAAGGACCACAACTAGACGATGCAGGGTTTATTTTTAACTGACTTCAACAAAGATATATTTTGTGTACATATTTTTTATTTATGTAAATAGAAAACGAATATGAATACCATCTAATAATTTAATCATTGCAGCTTATAAACTTCAAGTCTGAAATTTAATATTAAATATTGGCACCCATAGATCTACTATTACTCCAATCAACACCCTTATTACCGAAACACGAAGCGATAGAATGTCGTAATAGAAATTTATGAAGAAATTAGTAACAGTGAACCAGGCTCCTTTGTACGACCCCCGCGTTAAAGTATACAAGGCTCAAATCACTGAAATCAGTCTTAAATGTTAAACTATCACAACACTACAAAAAATAAAGATCAATGGTCATCTGCCAGCATAATTTGCCTCGTATGCTGGTACATGATCTTGTGCCACCTTAACAGATTATACCTGCACTACGTTGGCCACTGGCCAGTAACCGTCCACGGTATTTATGTGGATTCAGTACGTGCTCGTATTTGTAAATTTAGCAAACGACGTTAAGGAACTATTTCAGTAACGTTACCATCAACACATTAAAAGCAGCGCTTGCAATTATGCAATTGAAATTGAATCCGAGAGCGAGTTAGCATTAAAATGTCGTTTGGAAGCGTTAAGGAAACACGGAATCTTGGCACAATGGCGAATTTGCGGAATTTGCCCTAATACGAGTTATATACGAATACTTTTTACATGAGCACACGCGATATGTATCATAGTTTCTTATGATGACTGATAGTATTACGATTTGATATACGATCGAGTATATTCTAGCGGATTATGATTTATAGATTTATAGTTCGAAATCACCTATTTCTAGAATTGCCTTTATAGGATGGGCGTAAGAGGTTAAAAGAACCTCTTAAATTTTAATAGGAAGGATGACTTTGACTCAGCACATACGTGGAAACCAGTTGTTAGTTTAAGTAAATAGTAAAAGCGGTCTTGCGGTGGTAACGTAATAAATTTTCCAAAATATGATAACGAACTAGTCGTTAAGTAGATCGATTAAATGTCAAATTCTAACTGTCACCGTGTCAAGAAGTTGCGCAAGCGCAGTTTATCGGCCGTTGAAGATAAGCTTCGACCATGCCTTATACAACTAATATGTAATGTCGGTTGAAAAAAAATCATATCGTCGTTAAAACCATGTAGATGAATACGAAAAAATAATTCATTATGTGTACCTTAGATAGTCAATGTATGTCAACGCTAGTTGGATAACTAATCTGCGTGTCCATCAGGAGGAGCAAGAGCGGCAAAATCGCAAATTTGTTGTCGAAATAAATGTACAATTTGTTTATAATTCCAGTTAGCTGTTCACCGTAGAACATCGACTAAATATCATGAAGTTGATTATAAACACTTTGAAGCAGAAAACAAGAAACTGGGGATAGGACCAACTCGGAGCCCATATCTGAAATATAGTAGTCGAGCCCTATTTTATAAGTTTACTTTATCAGCACCGAACCAATATCCAAGGATTTATGGCCATCCAGTTCCACAGATGGCCTTACTGATTAATTTGTAGTTTATCGATGACGTTCAAGTTTATTTATTAAAGAAAATATTTTCTTCTAAGTGGATAACATTGTGTGCAGATCGTAATTTATTGTTAGGAAAACACAAAATATTGTGTGGTAAATTTATTACCTGTACTAATATTATAAAGAAATAAATAATAATAATAATAAATGTATAGAGTAAACCTTTGGAACTGCTGAAAACATTTAAATAATTTTTTCACTTATAAAAAGCTATATATGTATGTAATTCCTATGTAATATTTGCTGTACACTATTTTTTTGAGACGTAAAAATTAATATTTATTAATCAAATTTGTATTAGTAATCCTTTGGGACGACCCCATAGCCCAGTTTATAGTGGGTTCGATTCCCGGCTGGGACCGAAATTTATGTGACGGATAAATGTTTTTTCTCGGGTGTTGGGTGTTATGTCATATTTGTGTATGTCAATACCGACCTCAACAAGAGCAATGCTAATTCGGGGGTGTGAATGTGTAAACGTTTATTTATTTATTTCTTAAAAATAACAGTTTTTATTTAAAAGAAGAAGACATAAATTTTAATAATATATACTAGTAACTTATTAAAAGGATACAGATACTAATAATTCCATCTCATTAATATTGATGATGCAGCGGCTCTGTTTCCTAAGTGTAGACTTGACAGGAATCTCTGATTTAAATTAATTCTATAATTAACAAGCAGGTAAATTTATCATCGGTGAAAAATTATCATTAATTTATTTCCGTTAATTTTCAGTGATATTATGGTAAGACAGTTTTATTTTTATAATGGTATGAATAACATAGAAATCTCCATTTCCCGGCCAGCGAATTGATCTGGTCGGAATTATGAAATAAGAGATTTTTTCGTTATTATTTATAAGGTTTATTGCTAAGCTGAATAAATATAGAAATATCGATTTGTTTTTAGAAGATTTCTATTAAGATTTTCATATTATCTACCTTCTAAAATCTGTGGCGCTTAGACAATTTACCTGGTCTTGTATTAAGCGTAATGTGCAAAATTGAAATTAGCTATATATTATCTTTCATGACGTAACATTTCAATAGGGCACCGTCTTTTCTCGAATATGTCAAGACTTATTCTAAAATTTTTAAATCGGTTTGCATTCAAGCTAAAGCAATATATATTAGGGAAAAAATTCAAAATTCTAATACTAAAATTAAAACTACGTAGAATGTTATTAGTAATGAGACCGAAATGAATAAATTACGTGATCTAAAATATGAATTGGTGATAAATAACATTAAAATCACATCTGATAATGAGGTAGCAACCGCTTTTGAAAATTACTTTCAAAATATATCTGTTACGTTGACTAACTCACTAACTTCATCGCCAGACGAAGCTTTTAATTTATTAAGGAAATATGTTACTGAATGTAGTATTTTATTTGAATTTAAACATACTACAGCATTTGAAGTAGTTAAAACTTTTCGGTCACTAAATGTTAAAAATACTGGTGACCTGTGGGGAATATCAGTTAAAATTATAAATAATGTAATAGATGTCATAGCCCCCCCACCTAACACTAATTTTTAATAAGTGTGTTGACTTAGGTACTTTTCCGGATCTAATGAAACATAGCAAAGTCATTCCGCTTTTTAAATCCGATGATAAATCGGAATGTAATAATTACAGACCAATTTCTATCTTACCTACACTTAGTAAAGTTTTTAAAAAGATTTTACTAAATCAAATGCTTGAACATTTCAACAGAAACGACTTACTTCACCATGATCAATACGGCTTCACTAAAGTTCGTAGTACAACTGATGCAGGTGCTAGGCTACTTAAAAACATATTCGAGGCCTGGGAGGCATCACAGAATGCTAAAGGTGTTTTTTGCGATTTGTCCAAAGCATTTGATTGTGTTGAGCATGAATCGTTACTTCTAAAGCTTAGTCACTATGGCGTCAAGTACAATGCCCTCAATTTGATTGCGTCTTATTTGAAGGGTAGGGTTCAATATGTTAGTGTAAATGATACCAAATAATCGGGATAGTCTATTGTAATGGGTGTTCCACAGGGCTGTATTCTAGGTCCGTTCCTTTTTCTGGTTTATATTAACGATTTGCCGTATTTTATTAGCAAACATGCGGATATTGTACTCTTTGCTGATGACACATCTTTAATATTTAAGACTGAAACAAATAAATTAAATTTTGACGATGTAAACAGTGCTTTGTACCATGTATCGCATTGGTTTACAATAAACAACTTAGTTCTAAATCCTTAAATTAAATAACGAAACACTGCCTATGGAAACAATCCACAGTTTTTTTTAGGTATCACCTTAGATAGTAAGCTTCAGTGGGGCGCCCATATATCGGTTCTCGCAAGTAAACTTAGTAGGTCTGTCTACGCCATTAGGAAAATAAGACTAATCACTGATGTAAAGACAGCTAGACTTGTTTATTTTG
>PDGT01000007.1:7055737-7129757 GCA_003671415.1 Megathymus violae
ATCTGTGTGAAGAAACAAAAAGAAAAAAATATTCTTTACTGTTAATAGACAGATACATTAATTTATGGTCTTTGAGAAAATGCTCGCGCCGCATTAATACGCCCTGTTTGAAAACAACTTATTTATGTATGTCAATAAAATACTTGAACAAAAATTATAACTATATTTATGAATGTTTGATAAACCTGACAGCATACTTTTATATAAATAACATCAATTTACGTAAATCTTAAATGTATGACAAAGAAAGATGTTACTTGGGTTCAGTTAAATTTTGGGTCGAGAGTTGTTCGTTACTAAGAATTTTGCACCTTGGGATTATTAAGAAAGAGATTGCAAAATTCCAAATGTTTTATGAGCCACTAGGGTGCAATTTGTCATGCCAGAAATGTTAAAAACAAAATTAAAAATATACAAAGCCGACCAATTTTGTGTATTTTGGCACGATTATACAATAGTATACACTAACAAAATATTTTTTCATTAACAAAATAATTTTTCATTAATTTTTGCACTCTGGTATTATAAATGAGTTAATCAAGAAGATATATTAAGAAACCTTTCGTCTTATATTACATACAACATGCATGTATATGTTGTGGTCAACTAAGTAGGCACACATTGTAAATTAAAAAAGCATTTAAATTTGTATTTGACTCATTGTTATATTTATATGAGATGTTTAGCAATAGTATACCCCATTAAAATTAAAGCAATCACTGTTCGGAACTGTCGTCAAAACTAATAGGCCAGCTATAATAATAATACTAAGCACAACCTCCGAGATAGGATAACGATTCGCTCAATAACTATTATCTGCACGAGAGCGATACAATTGTACTTCTACTGAGTGTTCATTAAAGTTCACCAATTTATCTCTCTGCTAATATCTATAAAACTTGATAAGCCCATGACTCATTTTGATTAGTTTCTCATATTTCCAGTATATCATTCTTAAGGTAAAATTTGTAACTACTACTAACTGTAATAACTCAAAATGATTACTGGCAACATTGTAACTGTTATTTAATATTTTTTTTATAAAGGAACTTGGATTCGTAGCTTATATAAAGCTCATATAATAGCCTGATCTATTCCATATAATCGCCGAACTGAGACATTCAGGCAAATTATCGTGTGAGACTTGCCAGGTGGAAATTTCTAAAATACTCGGATAAAAAATATCTGATTACTGTTTATAATATCAGGTAACTCGTTAATATACATGAAAAATAGAATAGCAATTGTAAAATTTTCAGTTCAATATTTTGGATTACGATATAGGATTTTATTCACGTACTGACAACAATGTACAAATAGCTTGTTTTACAAAAAAATATATTTAGTTTTGTACCAATAATACAATCATCATTATCTGCCTTCCCTATCCCATTGTCTCGGGTCGGCGCAGTATGTCTTTTCCTTCTGTTCATCGCGCTTTCCTGTCATACTTATGTCCACTCCCACCTCATTCATATCACTTCTAATAGAATTCATCCACCGTTTCTTGAGGCTTCTTCTCGCTCTGTCCACATTCCTATTTATCGCTTTTTTGGACACATGGTCTTCATCCCTTCTCATAACATGCTCAAACCATTCCAAACTTTTTACTTTATCTATTATTGGCGCTTTTGGACTAACCTCTATATCCTTATATGCTCATTCCTGATCTTATTCACTCGCTTCACTACACAATATCCATCTTAAAATTCGCATTTTGGCAGAGTGGATACGTTTCTCCTCACGCACTGAAGCCGCCCAGTATTCCGAGCTTAAAGTACAATACAATCTAATATTTACATTTTGACACCGTATAAATAAAAATAAAATCCAATCAATACGTATTGAGAATAAATACCTGTCTAACACCAATATCTGTGTTCAAAATTGAATCGGAAA
The DNA here is from genome assembly GCA_003671415.1 of Megathymus violae. NCBI lineage: Eukaryota > Metazoa > Arthropoda > Insecta > Lepidoptera > Hesperiidae > Megathymus > Megathymus violae. The sequence goes on from PDGT01000007.1 coordinate 7,057,637, forward strand.
CCCTATACTCAGCCGGTAAAGACATTATCAGCTGATATATAGGATCGTGAATTGTGTATGTATACATAAATGTTATCTCCACAAATGCGATATCTCAAACTTGCTCCAACGCGGTTTGCTGAATTCAGAGAAAGCAGAGATATTCTAATACCCGAAGGTGCATTTAGCTGAACTGCAATGTGGTTTCAAATAAAAGCATTGGGAATTCGTAGAATTTTATGCAATGGAAATCTTTTAGGAACATTGTAAACTATTTGCGTGTATATAGAATATATATTTGCGCCAAAAATAATAACATGTCTTACGGTGACGGAGGTTATAGAAGGGTTGATTAGCAATGGCCTAAAATAATTTATTTAAATAAGATTTCGGAATTCCGGCCAATGTTATGTATATATGTGTTACTTAAAAATAAATACACTTAATACAACTGTGCATTTGCTTTATGTTGAAAACAAAACGATTAATATTTGTATCATTGCATGTAATGTTGACGGCGATAAGTGATCAGTGTTACAAATTATGGTTGTATGATATGAGATTAATTTTTATTCAATTCATTTGACATCTATCAATGAATTTTATTTCTTTGTTTTAAAAAAACTTACTAAGTACTCCAAGTATAGTATTTTTTTCGAACATTAAAGGTTATTTTAAATTTTTTAACCGTGGAAATGAGTAATGTTCACGGAAGTTGTGGAATGTTTATTCACACATGTAGGTGTTTAATTTAATAATTTTGATTTGTTAAGGCAGTTTATAAAATAGTTTCCGAAATAATTAACCCGACTTAGTATGTATGTTCAAAAAATATTCAATTAATGTTGCCCCTAGTAGCTTCAATTTCCACATTCCGTACAGGACATTTGGATTAGAATGTTGCATGTAGATACCTACCCCTAGTATTTCAAAAATATGTACATTTTAGGATTAAATATTACTTACTTTGCTGAAGAAGAACATCGGGACACACCTGTGTACCTGAAAGTGGTTGATGGTAATCTTAAATATTTGTTAATTTTGACAACACAAACTTATGTAAAGTGATGGTTTATGCCTTTTTTAATAAACACGTTTTCCTACAAAATGATGGAATCTTGTTAGGTGCGGTGGTAGTTTAGAAGTGCCAAAACATTATTTTTTTAACAATTTATATAAATGAAACAGTTTGAAAATTCAGTAACATAGTATTTGCATCGTAAAAGCAAAGTTAACTTTAGTGATCTTTTTTGCTTTTTATACGCAATAATGCTTTAAGTTTATTGTCTGTAGTAGTGTTATGATCATAACTCATTACAGAGTTGTTACTATTGTGTTGTTATGTTGTGGTCCAGTGCCCACTGTAATCACCGCCAAGTAGACTGTCCGTTTGCTCGTCAGCTTATGGTGTAAAAACTATATATAAACTTTTCCAAGTCATGTTCGTATTAGATTTATTTTAGAAAATAAATACACACCACTAACTAAAGTTAAAGAGAATTGAATTCTAAAATAGTTAAATTTTCTCCTCTTAAAACTCTTAAACATTTTACGACCAAATTGTCGTATCCACTCTAGGTGAGTATTTTATAATTACGTTTAAACGCTGCTACATAATTGCAGCCAGACTGCTTGATTGAAGTGGTTTCGCAGACGCAGGCGAACTCGCATACGCAGTCTCAATTACAACGGCGCCATGTTTACGCATTAACCAGTACCCATTACCAGCGATACTCCGTAATGCTGCGTGCTACAGATTAAGAGCTGTTACTAACCCTCTTTGTTTGTATAATAATCAGTTAACATTATGAATATTCCATACGCGTGATATGTTTGTTTTCTATTCAATTATGTTAATAAGTTGAAGTCGTTGTATGAAAACCGATTTGTGTTAAAAGTAAACTAATTTATAAAAGTGTTGTTTTTTAAGAAATTTGATGTTATTGGTATATAATAAAACTCTAACTGATCGCTTTCTGTGCATGAAGGATGAGAAAAAATATTATTAGGGGCCTTTATAAACGCAATAGAACACAAAACAATAGTTGTTACAATTTTTTCTGTTTGTGCGTTTATTCACGCTATTCTCAGAAATGGCTTAAACTGTTTCGTTTTGGTTTTCCCTAATGTATCACTTAGGTAAGTGTATCGCTTAGTGTAATGTATCACTGAATACTTAAAGTTTGTTTCGTTGCAATCCGTCCATGAGTAAAAAAGTGATAAATTAATATTAATATTAAAATTACAACGAAAACGAATAGAAAAACCCACTCCTAAAACAATGCCGGTGCTGTTTCTAAGCGTAAAGCGTAGTTTTTCTGAAGCGAAGCGAGAACAGATTGCTAGTGATCGATATATCTAACAACAAACTCAACCTTTACAGATTTGTTGACGTATCTCCACAGCTGGCTAATTTATATTTTAAAGCTGCAGCATATCGGCCTTATATGCTATAGCGTATGTTAAATCAGCGGACATTGATTCAGTATTTGTGTTAGAGAAAAGAGCAATCAGAACTATAGGTATACAGATAAAAGTCACGTGAGTCAATAACAGAAAAATTTAAAGAAACAGATGTACTCACCGTAGCCAGACAATGATTTATAGTAATTTAGTATTTATTAAAAAAAATATGTACAAGCAGAAAAGTAATGCACGCAATCATGAAACAGGAAATAGACATAATTTGGTTACGTCTCCATATCGTCTTCAAAAGGTTCAGCGTTCTTTTATGGGACTTGGAGATTGTTTTTACAATCAAGTTCCAAAGTTGATACGTGGGTTTCCCATTGGAACTTTTAAGCGATGCGTTAAAATATAGCTTATACGCAAAGGATATTATAGTATAGATGAGTACATTAATGACAAGCATGCCTGGAAATAATAGTGTCAAAACCAGTTCCATACAGGTTTTAAATTTTGTAATTACCATATTGTATTTATTATGTTAGATGTTATGAGGAGTTTCTTTCGCCGTTTCTTCTCCTCACTGTTCAAGCACTTTTTCGAAACAATAGTAGAAGCAAAAAATGACGTGTATAAGTGTACCTACATGTTTAAATGATTTTGAATTTGAATTTAACTTCATCCATATTTAACCAAAAAACCTATGAATAAATGTTCACACACATACTCTAGGATTGCCCGAGTTGGATAGACACACACAAATGAGATATTAGAAGCGCCCATGACCAGAGAACGAACATTTATCCGTCACATAAATGTTTGCCCTGTCTGGTATCGAACCTGGGAAACCCTTGATCGACAGGGAAGGTCACTACCAACTGGGATACGGAGACGTTAAATAAATACCAAGTTCTTCAATTTCTACGCGAAACGAAAAATATTCCTGAATACATTTTAATCGGTCAACGTCACATGTGGACACGACGAATACAAATGCCATTAAAAGTTAATTTCGTATAAACTTATTCTAAATAAAGTTTATTAGGTAAAACATTTTTCGGGGTAATATTACATCGAAATAACGATATCTCGAATAAACGTGACTCGAAAAATATTATTCAGTATATTCTTACTAGATCTAATGCACACACAAAAATCTCGCATCAATAATAGGGACCCATGGCCATGCTATTTTCACGCAACGTCGGTAGTAGGATTGGTCACCGATTGTAGGTACATTTTTCGAACGCTTCCGTGTTAACAGGACACGTTAACCCGGTGGTCCCGGATTTGCTCATTGGACAGCAATGTGGAAACCATGTAGGTCTTCGGGCGGCACAAGGACTTCCGACAATTAAGTTACGAACCTCTCCACCAAACCGTACTTGAGCGGCGTGGTGCTCCAAAACTCCTCAATTACTGCCTCTGCCTTTCAAAAATACGTCAAAACATGTAACTTCTGATTTTTATAGAAGGTACCTAGTTAGAAAAAAAGAGGTAAACAGAGGTAAAGAACCTGTCTACAAAGCAATAGTAGCGTCGTCGTTAAATTGAGAGGAATAGAGCAGCGATCCCCAATAGGGATCTGCCGATATAGCCTGGCCTATTTACAAACAGAGTAATCACGAGCAAAGGAGGTCAGCTTGGCCTCAAGGAAGGATGGCGTTCTTTAGCCCTTAAAATTATGTTCTGCATTTTATTTGTCCTTAGTTAGTATGAGCTGTATTGACTACACGACACTTGGTGAACCACTCGCCTGTTGGCTACTTCAGTTGGAATTCAATTAATCAATACATAAAGGCTTCGCACACAGGGGCACTAGTATGTCTTATATCATAAACACACATCACACACGCATAATTTAAGACATCAAGAACAGCCAGTACCCGAGAACAAAGGTTTATACGTCATGGATAAATAATTTTCCGGTCCGGAAATTGAATCTAAGACCCTTTGCTCGGCGGAAAGGACTGTATGGATTGTCATACGGGACCTCTCCAGTGACTACACTATACCAACTTCGGAGAGTAGGGTAACTGGGAACTAGTGTTTTCGGGTTCGAGTCCCGGTCACAGCAGATAAACGGTTATTCCAAAATCTCGATTGTTTGTGACGTTTTATTGTTAGACACAACGATGTCCAAGCCATTCAACACACAAAATTCCTAGAGCATGGTGTGAGTATATTAATATTGTTCATAATATTTTGTAATTTGGAGAACACTCAGGAATACGGGTAATAATGAATTTCATGTACGCATATAATTAAAAATTTTAATGGTGTATGTTAATATCTCGCTCGGAATCCTGGAATAGACGTCCAAACCATTACGCTGTGAGTATCTCTATTATAATTACCAACTTTAATTAACACCAGCTCTTAATATATAGTTTATTACAAATAATTCTAACATTTTTTCTTTACCTGTGTATTGATTGCTTGGTTCAGTCTATTCGTTTATCTTCTACTAATACTGAAAAACTAGCAGATGCCCTCGCTTTGCTTCAGTAAATCTATGTTACGCTTAGAAACAGCATCTGCATTGTTTTAGGACTGGGTTTTCTTGTGCATATATTAATTTATTTATGGACGGATTTAAATCAAACGAGCTGTAAATATTAAGTGACGCTTACTGCAATACATTAGTGAAACCGTAACGAAATCGGATAAGCCGTTTCTGAGATTAGCGCGAACAAACGCACAGACAAACAGAAAAAATCTAACAACTATTGTTTTGGGGTCTATTGCGTAAATAAAGGCCCCTAATAATAGTACAAAAAGCGATCAGTCAGAATTTTATTATATGTATAGATATATTTATTTTTTGGTATTAACATGTTTATCAGTACCATTATCATGGTATTTACTGCAAGCGACGCATTAACGCTTACCTTATAGGTCATGTTATGGTATAGATGAATATATTAATGATAAGGACGCCTGGAAATAATTGTGTCGAAATCATTTCCGCGCAGGTTTTAACTTTGTAATTGCCATGTGTTGTTTTAAAAGATGTGCTGGGGAGTTTCTTCGCCGATTCTTCTCCTCAATACTAAAGCACCTTTTCGAAACAGTAGTAGAAGCAAAAAATAACGTGCATACCTGAATTTGCAACGCGTTACCCGCACAGCGTATAACCAAGCCGTGAAACTTTAATAAGGATACTTACATTTCCTGAAAGTAAAGTAAGACTCTAATTATCACCCTCTTCCCGTTTATATACCCTATCTACTATCTGACCTCTTTATCTATAAAGGGGTGGAATAATCCGGTCAACAGCTTTAATCTCGGCGCCATCTTTCCAAATATACCGGAAATTCTCGTATCTGCAATTCGGGAACAGATTAATTAGGTAGAAGTCATTGATGTTACAGAAATGTTATCTATGTTGTACTCAACGCATTGTAATTGTAACGCATTCTCAATATTAATAGTCATAGCCCATGGCTTGTAAGTCAATCTTTTGATCAAGAGCATTGGGTTTGGATTTTGCCAGTCAAAAAACTTCCACCATGTGGAAATACCGGTGGGTTTAAACTAGGTGGTATAGGCACCAAAATTGACTTTCGAAAAGTATTCGTAAAAACCAACTTCGAATAAATATGATTTCATTTCATTTCATTCAACCAGATGAGTCCTGGGACCTTAGCCCATTGTTCAGTAAATAGGGTGTACCACGAGCAGGGGAGTTAGTTAGTACTCGAGGATGGGTAGAGACCCTTATATCTGAAACCCTTATATCCGGTTCTACAAAAAACAAGTATGATTACATCATAATTTAATACTAAATTAAGACCTTTTGAGAGCTTACACTGTAGCAAACTAAATAATGCGGAAATTAAAAAAAAACACAATTAGTATTGTTCTTGCTGCAATTAAAACATTATTTCTTATGTAAATGTATAGCGTGATAAATTATAATTATGACCACTATGATTCAGAGGGGAGACCGGGGCTCAACATAAGGAAAGTTTTGTGTTATATTAATGATAATGAAGAAGAGCTTGGTGACCCAAAGCCAAAAAAACACCATAAATGAAGTGTAATATGATTTAGGGCGATAAGTAACTAAGAAAAAATCGCTTTTACGGAAATCCAACGTCATGAAATTTCTACATAAAACGGAAAATATTCCTGATTTGGAAACGGTATGGAAATTAATCCCACGATTGATTTTTTTTATTGCGTGAGATTTAATTAGTTTTTAGTATCGAAAGAATTTTCAGTTGTGTTTGTTTCAGTGTCCAAATGGAGTGACGAGTGGCTGAACATCAGCCAGGTAGAACGAGTGATGTCGGGCGCGTACCTCTGCATCGCTACGAACGGCGTGCCGCCTTCTGTCAGCAAGAGAATACAAATAAATGTCATGTGTGAGTCTAATAATTACATTAAGATGGTACTAAATTTAATATTATAATATTTAAAAATCTGCCCAGCGAACATTTTTAAGTGCAGCTGAGGAAATACAATTTTTAGAACACAAATACATTCCATTCAATTTGTGTACAAAGTTGTAACAATGTCTATTCTCCGCATGTCAGTCAATTATTTATATTGAAGTAGTAGTTGGTTAAGGGGTAACTGTCGCCAATGTGGACAGTGACCCTTGAATACATTGTAACAATGTTGTGTAATAATTTTGAATACAATGGCTGTAGTGTTATGATTATAGTTTTGTTAAGTGATTATAATGCACGCCACCACCATGTGGGTTTTTTCCGGGAACATGGTATGATCCGTCACTGTACCATCTCTTTTGTTAGTTGAAATCAAATTTATCTAGTGTAGATTGAAAAGGAATATTATACAATTTATTTATTTCTATGTATATTACTGATACATTAAACGCTTATTTTTTTGTTTCTACCACACCTTTGACAAGGTTATTTAATCGAGAGGGGGTGGGAGGAAACGAGCAAAGAAACTTCTCTGCACATCTTTTAAGAACGATATACATGTTGATGACAGTCAGGGAAGTTATGGACCTCCGTAACCTTAATCGAAACTATCGGATATCCGAAATAAAAATATATCCGAAACCGTAACCGATAAAAATATTTCGGATAATTTCGGATAAAGGCAGAGTCTAAATAAAACACGTTATGACTGGTTTAAAACTGACCGAGCCGATACATTAGCTGCGTCGTTCTCATTTTAGACAGTTTTTATTATTTAAAATTGTTTTTTTCTTTGATTATAATACCACATAAAACCTAGAAACAAAGTCAAACTTTGTAAATACATTATAAATTTTTCCAAGCCGTAAATCATCTAATATTCATAACCGAAATTATCCGAAACAATCAGATAATCCGAAATAATTTCATAACCATAACCGTAACCGAAACCGGTTAAATATTATTCATATATCCGTATCCATATCCGGATCTGAAATTTCATATCCATAACATCCCTAATTACAATAATATTTCTGAACCTATCACAGTTAATTGCAGAACTGGTTCTTTTCCGCATATGTGCATCCTATTTTCTTGTCGATTAAGAATTTTTGGACATAGTTGATGCTTATGGTTTTCGTATAAAAACTATAATACTATGGACATACTGAAAAGTTAATGAATCTGTAACTATTTTTTAGAATTTTTCACACGATTTTCATGTTTTCATACAGCTCAGTACTACACTCTAAACGTATTCTACGTAGTTCACGCTGACCATACACAAGTTGGACTAGATACCCATTTGCTATTTCAATATTAAGAGAAAAAATACTTTATTTTATCGAAATCGCTGTACACGGTTTAAATTAACGTCATGTAAGAGCCGAATGGGGCTGAAATTAAATTATTGGTCCACTCTACTCGATAGCGGGTGAATTCGAGTGACTATTTTAAATTATACTCTGTAATATGCCCCAAGGCTCCTAAATGATCGCCCAATAAAGCAAAGTAAAAGAGTTCCATTTGGATTTTTTGTAATTGAAATGGAAATATATGTAAATTACACGATTTGATATTCTAGTAGCCTCATCTGATATGGACCGTGCCTATTCAACGCCGAGTTTTTGATTCAAAGCCCTGACAGGGTCTAGATTAGCTTGGGAAATATTTGTTTCGAGTGTCCGAGTGTTGTAATGTCATCTTTATTATAATTACCAATGGAGAGGAGACAAATTGTCGACTTGAATTAAACTTCGACTCTATGGTAGATATTTTGTAAATCAGTAATGTAATGTAATGTAAATAGAGAACGGAATAAATGATCCAAATACAAAATTGCATTGACAATTTTTACAGCAGTAATGATGCATTTTCTTTTTACACAAAATAAGTTAATGCTTGACAACAATCCCACCTGATGATAAATGGTGATGAGGTCTAAGATGTTGAATGCACTAACTTATAATAAGTCTATTCACTCTCCTCTCGAAGACGCCCACATCGTAAGTAGCCGGGAACACCGACGCCGGCAGATTATTTCAGTCCTTTGCAGTGCGCATAATAAATGATGACGCAAACCGCGTCGTCCGTGCAAGTGGTACATTCACTACGAAAGGGTGGATACCTGCCGTACGTCGAGTTGTTCGATGGAGGAACGGTGATGGGGGAATGGGGGAATATCATGTCTTATGTCATGCATTCTTTGTTGCGTGAGAAATGTAGATACCAAACATCATTTACAAAATAACCGTCCCAAACACCGACAAATCAAGAATAAACATTGGTCGATCACATGATGTCTGCGCCTGCCGAAAATATAACTTCGGACTAGCCAGGGTGACGACCAACAAACTCATTGTTTAAACTATTTGTTTCAAAGAATGGAATGACCAAACATTATTGACAAAATTATTAAATGATAAATAAATTATTGATTTAACAATTTTGTTAAACGACACAAAACGCTAATTTCATGAAACATAAGCACGTCACGTAGCGGTCGAATATTTCACGAAGTTGTCAATCCTAGGATTAGATCACGTCATATACATAAAATTTTAGGGCGAAATATAACATTCAAACGGACAAAGGATTTTGTACTAACAACTAAATATTTCTTCTACCAAATTCAAATTCAAATTCAAATTCAAAATCATTTAATCATATAGGTATTCAGTAAATACACTTATGAATGTCTTTTTGTGCTTCTATCACCGTTTCGAAAAAGTGCTTTAACAATGAGGAGAAGAAACGGCGAAAAAAACTCCTCAACACATATTTTAAACAACATATGGTAATTACAATAGTGTAAACCTGTGCAGAACTGGTTTCGACACTAATTTTGTCCAGGCATTCTTGCCATTCATGTAACTATTCATTCATGTTTACCAACACTAAATCCGAAACTCGATTGGGAATTACCGTTCTAAATTTGAACAACGTTCCAGGTGAAACTGAAATAAATTTGAGATTCAATTCCGAATAACTTATTCAGTGTAGAATTTCCGATTGCGAATGCGATGTCAATTATAAATCTGCAATCGAGAAATACATTACGTCAGGTCTGGAGACTGCTTTGATCGTATTCCTGATATATGACTCTTGAGATAGGTATTGGAATCGTATAAAGGAATTAGTGTGACTGGAATTTCAAATATCTTCTGATTATTTGTAATACCCTTTCGTTAAGGATCTTGACCATATTGGCGAGCAATTGGGTAGGATTATAGCATCTTTGGGAAATCGAATAATCTTTAGCTACGAGTAAGGAAAAACACGAGAACATTGCAAACGAAACTAACTTAATCTTAACATATTAATAATGAAATTGACAATACTCATGACCATACCATCTATGATATATGAAAAATAATATTATGGGCATTTGTCTTTATTTTTTTATATTTGTTATTAAAGACCTCACCTTCGCATCAAAAATGGTACTTACGCAGCATAGGAATAATAGATGACTCATTTAAAATCAGTGGTATTAACCCCGTGGTTAAAGTAAAGTAGGTACATCTGCATCATCAACATTGCATTTGACTTTAAATATATATATATATATATATATATATACATATATGTCGGAAATGGTCATTAGTATGGACGTGAAACGAAACTCAGCACGATATCCGAGTGATGGCAGCATCGCCGCGATGACGCGAATTCGGCTAACATCGTGCTACAACAGAGCCTAGCTAGTGGAGTGACGCCGGATGGAGCCACAGTTTACATTCTGCGGTCGAAGAGATCGATCAGTCCGCACTAGGAACTGTTACTTGTTTCGTTTGCGCGGTGTGAAGTGTCTGTTAACAATTAATTAAAAGTGTTAAACGGCCACGCCCATGCTGCTGAAACTACTTGCATCGCCGAAATATATATGTTTTTAAGCTAATACTTAGTAATAACGGTGAATTTCCACATTTTTTATTTATTTATTTAAATGATATATTTTTATTTTTTTATATAATCCAATAAATAAATAAAAAAAAACGATTCTATTTTTTTAAAGATTTCACATTTTGTCGGTCTGATCTTGAACTATTTTGATGCAATTGCTTTGCACTTATTTAGTAATTCTTCCTTTTTGACGTTTATCTTAATTTTTTGGGAAAAATTAATAACTTAAAATTTTGTCTTTTTATCAGTTGCCCCATCAGTCTGGGCGGGGCGCGTGGCTGTCCGTGCCCTTTCGGGCACTACTGTTACGCTGCAATGTACAACTGAAGCGTACCCACCGCCTCAATTCTACTGGATGCTCAACGGTGAACAGAGACTTATTAATGGTAAGTTTTGCATTAGTATCTAAGATTCAAGTATGAAGACTAGGGCCCCTTTCGTTCGGATCGCACCTTATGCCGTATATATAGGTATATGATTCATACTCTAAATAGTACTAACAGTTTTCATTTTCATATATATATATATATAGCTTATACCCATCCGGAATAATGTATGTTGCAAATGGTTAATATTTTTCAAGTAGGTGCCCTTTTTCCGGTGTTATCCTCCGCATACACGCAAACTCCTAAAATCACACTCTCTTTTTATAATATTAATACAGATATAGATTTTAAATAGCTGACGTTATGTTATTTACGACAAACAAAAGAATGACAAAAATTTGCTTTGGATAATCATACTCTCTACATCGTAAGCCGAGATTTTTTGTGCGATTTTTTTTATGTCGTTACAGTTTTGTAACTTGCTTAGAGAAGCAGCGATACTTAGGGAAGTATCGCTTCGACGTGTTCTACTTATACTAGAGTAGGTATAAGTACAAAAATACATATTTACAGATAAACAGTCAAGCTTCCAAAGTTAGTAATTTCTGTTGTAGTTTATTAGAAATGTTGAATAATTTTTGTTATTTCACTCAAATATAAAAAATATAAATGATCGTATTTAATATTAAAACCTTAAAAAGTGTCTTTTTGAGGTTTTAATATTAAATACGATCATTTATATTTGTGTAAATTATTTTCTTAAATTTAAATCATTTCTTGTAAGTATGCGGTTTACAAAAAATATTTTTCATGTTTTTTTTTCTATGTATATTGATTAGTGATAAAGTTACTTACGATTGTGATTATAGTAATAAATAAGAAAAATATATATTTAATAAACATAATGAAACGATTTTTAAACTTCAATACGCTAGGGATTTGTTAAAGCGATGGCGTAGTTTAACTTTCATAAAGTGTTTATAAAACTAATATTGAATAAAACAATATTTAATTTCAACTAATTTTGGCAATCATTGTGTTTCTTACGCTCGTTGTGATTTCTTTTATATTTAAAAAGTGCATATGTTTATAATGTTGTCGAGTTATTAAAGAAAAACTGAAGGCAGCAAGTATTTTATCAATTTACAGAAAAAAAAATCTAAAAAACCCACCATCTACACTGGTGCGAGTGACTTTTATGTAGTTTGTGGGGATTTCTTTTATGCAGTCTGTGTAATATAATTGGACAAATTACAGAATACAAAATATACAATTACACGATTAAAAATTATATTAAAATTACAGGATACAGTTTAATGTTTTTGTTACAAAAACAATTGTCATTTGTGGGTTTCATTATAGGAAATGTTGAATATTATAATAACAGGTCAAGATAATGGAGTTATTGAGATGTCTTGACGTATTTTTAGTTGGTTGTCAATGGTATGTATCTATGACCTTCTTGAGTTTCCAAATCGATAATTCAAACTCTTTTGACGGAAATAAGAAGGATATTAGAAACTTGACAGAAAGAATGATAACCGCTGGTTTTTTGCTGACCTCTGAGTCAAAGCTAATTCACATTTTATTGGCTGTTGGAGAGTGCAATTCATTTTACATTCACTCATTCATTACCGTCGCTTCTAAGTCCTGGCAACCGGCCAGCGCACCCACGACTGAAGCTAAAGTAATACTTATGATTGATTCGGTTGAAGAGAGCCAAGTCGTTATTTTGTCTTCAGGCCGATTAATGACTGACTTTTGCGCCGCAAGGATTAGTGACTTGCGTTATGCGGCTGCGTCTTATGTCATCCTTATTATATATTACGTACTTGTCATGAAAAATGTATTAAGTACCTATGAAATTTTGAAGTATAGTGAGTTATGATGTAATTCAAATAAAATATTAATACATCAGCCTTCGATTCTATTTACTCTGCTGTCATTTCCTTCCTGAAATCACTTCTAAGCAAGGCAACAAATTGTACAATGAACAGTAAGTATTCTGAAGAAAAAACTTGGTTTAAGACAGGAAATAACAAAAGCAAACCGTCATATTATTGATCTTATAAAATTCATATCACTTTATATGATAAATATGCAGCAGCCTTCTAACTCAAAGTTTATTTCCCGTCATCAAAAGCGATTGGCCTTATGACGTCATGCCACAATAGTGGCTATTGTTGCCAAAATGTAAAGCCTGCCGAATATTGGATGAATGCTCGACGAAGTAAATGAATAATTTGGTCATCATAGTTGAAGTACTATTTTTCGTGTCTTTTTTTCCATGAAATATTCTATCAGATTTGAATTTGGAAGGTTTTGGAAGTAAGCTGAATATCTGTTACAACGTAGGCCATACGTGTTCATACAATATCTTTTTTTTTGTTATTGGCAAGGAATTTAGAATTCAAAAGTATTTCGCCTCTAGCACGGAGATTTTTTCGGTAGCAGATAGTTCGTACTTAGCTTAAAACTTATTAAAAATGGCAGGTTGAAAGCTAGTCTTTTTTGTATGGTAATTTCGATTCATAAATAATATTTTGTGAATAAATAGTTAATGTGAAGTCGCTAAAAGGATTTCAACACCATTTGGATCTTTCATGAGAGCCTTCTCTTATTCATATAAAATGCGCGTAGCGGTACATTCCTTATGATACTAAAGCCATCGAGAACTTTGTTAGAGTCTACAAAGGGCCTGTAGACGGATAGGGAGCATGCTTTCTATGTTGTTCATTAAAATAGTAGTACAGACAATTTAATATGTAATAGACTACAACACACAATCTTAAGATAATGAACAAACATGATGCGAAAAAATAATAACAAAAAATACAAGTCACGAGTAATATAATCATATACAAATATTAAAAAAATATTAAAATTACATTAAAAAAATAATTTAAAAAACATTAAAAAATATTAAAATTACAATCATCATAATTTATTACGTATTTGTAATCTGGATTCATGGTTATTATCTGGAAAATTGTGAACAAATTTAAAAATATGGTAATAGAATGAATAGAACACTAAAAATATTTGATATTCACAAAATTGTGTATTTGTATTTGAAAAACTGAATTAAGGTATTCTTCACGGTAATTGATAAGACGGTTGTTGCTAATCCAAGGGCTCAGAGTATTCAAAGCATAAATTTACTTAACAGATTCGTTTTATAGGAGTGATAAAAATTACCAAAAATCAATGTAACTCCATAAAGACCTCGTATTATGGAAACTGCTTTAGATAAAAAAATCCAAACGCTATCAGCCAAATGTACTTTTTAGAGAAATAAAATAACATGAATAGTTTTTTGCAAAATTCATCATAATAATGAAAAATTACAACAAGATTACAGATTTTGTGCTTTCATTATTTTTTTTTAACCCGTTTCAATCTAATTATGCATGGGTGATATTGTTACTTGTTTTGGTTTAAAAACGCCTTATAAGTAAGATTGCTATTTTTGGAAGCCTGTAAACTTATATGTATAGGAACTATGAATCCCAGATAATTATTTATCGCAAATTGCGATCGTTGATATCCCAAGAGAGATTTTTCCTCCTAGCAATTCTGTCATTTAAAAAAAGCAAATTCAATCGATTTTGAGGATTAAAAGAGATTTTGCGACGGGAAACGAAAAAAAATTATTAAATGTATATATAACAAACAGCATTTGTAAATAAATAGTGGCTCGTGGTGAAATTTAAGTGTAGTATTTGAAAGTGTATTTAGGCATCGCAAAATTTTTGAACACGTCCCCGCAAAAGTTCACTCCGGCCCTGACCACATCCCCTACACATCAATAACACCAGATAAGTTATTGACAAGAGGATAACGTGACTCTCCTAATAACTAGATATCCATCACTGAAACAAAAGCAAATAACATACAATAAAACTTGAATTAAATATATGATGTTATATGATTACAATATTGATAAATCTATGTTAATTTATATACGCGAAGCAAAACTTTGTATCTTTTTGTTTGGTAGCTATAGACTAGTTTTCGTGTTATATCAATATTTTTTTTAACTAAAAATTCGCTTTAAGTACATAAGCAGGCAAAGACAATACAATTCAGTATATTTTTCTCCGGTCTTTGTCAGATGATTTTTTTATGTTAATTGGGGACTATGGACGAGTTTTAGTGTGTTTAAAAAAACATAGGAATCACAACATTATTTACCGATTATGGGTGAATTTCGACCAAAACCCTAACTCTACTCCTAATTAATTAATAAACTTAATTAATTTACTTCACATGGAACATTAAACAAATCTCCCTAAATGCATTCCTTCCTACGAACACTTAGTTAGGTACCATTAGCGAAGCAATTATCTCCTAATTTTCTATTAGAACATTAACATGGTTTAATACGAAGCTGCTTTAGCACTGTAACGTTGTAGACAATGGGATATTTTGAACAAAGGAATTATTCAACATCTTAAAACCCACATTTGATAACCTGTCAAGTTCATCCATCAGATCTGGATCCAAATTTTGTATGGACATCGATACATATTTTGGGAAAACTGCAACCTGAGAATTACTCCGTAGTCAAAACATTAATTATCAAAATTGAATGGCAAAGCATGTATTCGAAATTTTTCCTCTCAAAAATTTTGTCTAACATAGATAACAGATGACCAGTGGGGTATATATGTATATTCTATTGTCCACAATGAATGATCTTTGACTTTGTAAAATATGTCTGTAATGTTTTGCAAACCGGATACGAAGAGCGCCGTGAACTACGGTTTTAATCCGTTTACCTTGTGAAAGTTGGTCAAATAGCTCATTCATCATTATCGACTACACAATGGCAACTACACAACTAGTCTCGTCTCACTTCAATTAAGTGAAAGATGAGTCAGCGAGGTACCTCAACATTCAGAACAATAGACAAAGTGTTCTGTGGACAAAGGATAGAAACAATGTTTACGCAGGCTCTTAAAGCAGTTTGCACAGAATTACACGATATAAACTTCTGCGTCAGTAATATGTTTTAAACGCGGGTAAAATATTCTACAAATTTAATATCCTTGTGTCCAAAATAAATAATTTTCGTTAGAAATAGTAATTTTACAGTATTAACTCAAAATTAGCGTTTTTGACGTTTAAAAAAAGGTGAACAAAATTTTGCTCACAAATGAATGGATGTCATTTTTGTAATTGCATAGTTAAATTTTTTAAAATTCATATACTGTAACATAATATATATATCGTTCGCTTGCTCAGGATTAAAACTCAATTTTTGGAATAAAAACGAATATGTTGTCTTATTGTAAAAATGTTCTATATCAATATACTTTATTTGATATCCGATTTCAAATAATATTATTATTATATATTATTATAGTATTATTTATTTCTAGTAAAGTACGAATTTTACTTTGATCCCGATGATAGACTTTTATGATTTTATTTTATTTCAGATATTATAGTTTCTGCTATTGATAGATTGTAATTAGGTCGGCATAAAATGGTCGACATCATTATGATTCAGAGTGATAAAAAATCATTATCAGTATTGCCAACACTGTCGACTTGAAATCATCCAAGTGTATGTATTTAAAATGAACTACAAAAATATGTTCCCTTGAGGAAGACACAACTGTTTATTAATAGGAAATAGGTAGTAGATATAAAATAGATGTGCCGGCTCGTTTGATTTCAGTTAGGTTGAATATGGTCTCTAGGTTCCACGTTTTCACAGAACATAGATTTAATGTTCGAAAGTTTGATATTAATTGGTTGTAAATATCAGCTTTACACTACCCTGACTTATGACTCATGTTTTTATCTCTGCATGTAAATCCCTGCATGAAAATCCCAGATTAGTAATATCGGCAAATAATTTCGTTTCTTCAAACATTTGAACAGCGCCTTAGGAAGTAGCGATCCTAGAACAAACTGAATATATTGGTACAAAACGAAACTAGGTAAATGTAGCTTACAAGTGTTTAACTTTGAGCCGCGGTGTTCAAATATTACCTCTTTATCTACAAGGAAAATTCCTTTTTCATATGTGCCCCGGGAAGCAATATTCATTTCTTTCGGATGTAGTAGCATATGTATATACTGCGCGCTCAAATATTCGGCTCATGTCAATAGCGAGCGATCCACGAAGTTAAGTACCATTGGGTGTGGCTGGGAGCAGGATGGGCGACCGTTAGTGTTAAACGTTATGGGAATTTTTTTGTTTATACGAAATTTCATAGCACATTGATCCACGAAATTAAGTACCTTTGGGTGTGGCTGGGAGCAGGATGGATGAACGTTAGCGTTAAGCGTCTTCAACATTTTTTGGCTTACACTAAATTTCATAGCACATTTATACGCTATTTAAGAATAAAAATAAAATAAAATAAAAATCTGTTTAAGTCCGCATTTGATTTGTGTGGGGAAAAATGGTTCCAGTCCATATACCGGGGAAGGTAAACTACGTAAGATTTTCATATGTATTACATATTTTCAGATATTTAGATTTCGTTTAAATTATTGGAAAGGACTTTGTTCACTTGTAACTAAGTGGCTATCTTCGCCTGTGGACATGTAGAATCCCAGGAGAGTCGGAAATGCATCGCCGGCCATGAGGCAAAGCTCCTTTCTTGAAGAACCCTATTTCGTAGCGCTCTGTTTAGATGTCCGAAGGAAGCTCATTGCATAGTTTGTGTTACAATAATAAATTCAAACCTTTCTATGAGTGTGTCACATCACTAAAGATACGACACAACCCTAAACCTATATTATAGTCTATAAGAATTTCGAATTTAATCACGTGATCATTTTTTGCTTTGACTGTTGTACTATTGTCTAGATTTTATTCTTAATTTCTTTTTGAAAAAATCCAGTGTTCAGAAGTAAAATACAATGATAAAATTTTGAAAACATCGTTTTTTTCCAACCTCAACAATTTGCATGTACGTGATAAAAACTGTCTCAAAAATCAGACTGGCGGATCACCACGACCCATCCGATGTGGATAAAACTTCATTCTTCAGTACAATAATGAAAGTGTAACGTACTCACAATTGTTAAGTCTGTAGAACATGCAGAGCCAGCCAATATTTTTCCAGAGACTTAAACGTTAAAGGACTGCGTGCTTTTGTATGGCGTTAAATCTGTAAAGTTCATGTTGTGGCGCTCCTGCCCAGAGGTGAGAAGCACTTCATAACAGGTCTGACTTATGCTTTGTAAAGCATAAAAAGATGCCTCGCAGTGAAGTACTGCTTTGCCCTGTTCAGGAAGCTACATTTTTTTTTGGGTAAACTTAACCTTAAATTCAAATGATTCTGATAATACACGTCACTAGAGTTGTCAATACCTAGATTCTCAACTTTTAATAAGGGAAAGCACGATAATTTGTAACTGTGGACCATGAAATCTATAGCGATAAAAGCGCAACATTTTGTTTTTAATCGGATGAACTTAACTAAATTGAAATAAGCCCATTCCGAGACCCTTTTCCCTTAGCATTTAGTAGCATTTGCACGGTTTGTGTGTCACCCGAATCGTATAATATACCATTTTTTTGCTGTAGCATGTCATTTGTATGCAGAAAGAAGAGCGTAGGAGATAATTCAGACTCCTGAGGAACACCAGCATTGATGGATTTTATACGCAACCAACACCCGTTGACTACGACCTTAATATGTCGCTCATACAGAAAGTTGACAATCCAATAACCTTTCAGGAAGACTGCGTGATGGAAGTTTCATGAGAACGGTCGTATACAAAACCTATAGCGATATCGAAGTTAACAACCAGTGCCTCTTCGTTGCTTTCAAGGGCCTGTGTCCACCAGTATGCGTTTAGCTGTGGACCGGCAATGGCTGACACCATATTGTTGGCTGCTAATCAGCTGATAATCGTCCAGCCGCTGCAGGAGCTGCATGTTGATCATGCATTCCATCACCTTAGCAGTAGTCGCTATCATAATTGCAATAGGCCTGTAGTTTGCCAGACTACTACAATCATCCTTTTAAGGGTGGAAGAGAGCTACCTTTCACGAAGACGGTACTTTCCCTACTGTGTAAGAAAGTGCGAATAGGGACGTAAAATGAGAGGCAACTCGGGGTCGCATGTTTTTAATACCATTACAGGAATGCCGTCTGGCCCGTTCCACTTCTTGATATAGTAGGACTGCAAGGCATGCTTGAGAGACCTCTGCATATAAAATATGTCATTTAATAACCTCTTAGACCGCAGCAGAGACACAGAAGGAAAGAGAGTATCACGAAAATCGGCTTTTCCTTTCGTCGCATGGGCCCTGATATTATCAGGCCAACGCAAAAATGGAAAAGACGGCCGACAGAAGTTACCTTCAATAGCTTTAGCTAACGAACGAAACTCTCGACTTCCTGTCATGTAGCGGTAAATAGTTAATTTTTGAATTTTTTTTAACTTAAATAATTTATATTTATTCCACAAAACGAGCATTCATGTATATTTTGTATTTGTTAAAAATACAAACAAATATATACAAACAAACAAACAAAAAATTAAAACATTAATTTTGCCATAAAAATATAGTACTTACTACTAAACAAAAGATAAATCTTAACGTTAAATGATAGGTATAAAGTATACATTTCGAAGGTAGGTTACTAATAGCTGTCGGCACTATTACGGCTAATAGTTTTCAATACAGTCCCCTGCAGTTCTACAGGCGGTGTCGACGCTGTATTGAATGTAATTGTCAACATTAAATAAATAAATCGTTTACGATATAAATTTTGTGATTAATGCTATTTGTTAAAAATAGTTTTTTGTATTAATGACGTAAAACAATTGTCTTTGACTCTTTATAAATTACATCTTACGAATAACAAAACCGAATATGTATATTCACCGTTGAAATATGAAGTGAAATAAAATAAAAATATTATTTAAAGTTCGGTTTTAGAAATACTTTTCGAAAGGCAAAATACGCCATCGCTTCAACAAATCTCAACCGTGAGTGTCCCGGAGGAAGGAGCAGTAAGAAACTCCCAAGACGTTTTTTCTCATTGACAGTTAAAGAAAGTACTTAACTTGGCACTATATATTAAACTTATATCTAAGCAGGCCTGTTTTGAAAGTAATCGTCTAGTTTTTCTTTAAAATTATTGTTATTTCTATACATTATTATTTGGAGGACTTAGAAATACAGAAATATGTTGTGAACAATAATGAACCCGAAAAGAAAAAAAAATGTCTGTCACATTCTACGTAAATAAATATTTATTTCAGTAAGGAGTCCAACTTTTCGAAGCTGAACCGCGATCAATCAACATACATGGTCTTAAATGTTGTCTAAAAATCATGAAGAAGTGACGCGGGTTTCTACAGAATAACTTTAAATAATCTCATTGGCCATTATTGTTACTATTAACAATTAGTTTCTAGTTGATCTGGTTCAAAGTACTGCGTAAAGTTTGAACTGGTTGTTGAGTTGTTGATTTCGCAAACTTTGGCAAACTTGATAATAGCTTAGTATAAACTTGCTTGGACGCTAAAACATTGGTGCTTACGAACAAGCTAAGAGAACCATGTGACATTTGATAAACCTGAACTAGAGGTGATTGTACGACTTCTGTTTATAATTATGTATGGACTAGGTCCAGCTGTAGTCATTTCAATTTCAGTATTTAGAAGAATCGCGACCGATGTTGGTATAATTATTATTTGCTCCAAAGACCTCGCTTTCGCCGGCAAAGAACTTTCACTAGAAATAGAGTCGAACACTTATCGTATTCTTGGATGTCATACATAACTATCAAGGTATTTTGTTTCAGGAACAAAACATCGACTGGTTAAAGTCTCCCGCGGCTTTCGACATACCTTGACGCTTATAGTGAATGAAATGTCGAGAGAAGACGCCGGAGCATATAGGTGCCATGTGGAAAATGGTCTAGGAAAGGCCCAAGCAGAGTTATTCTTGCATAGTAAGCCCTTATTTTAACGCCTCTGACGAATCTAAGAAAACGGTCAATTGATGTGTTGTTTTTTTTTTGTCAACTTTTACGACTGAAAAATATTGTAAGTGCATCTAAATTTATCATATCAGTTATTGCAAATTCCAAAAATTTTCATTCTTACGTCTATGATTTGGACAGGTGACGATTTATGAGCGCTTTCGTCCTTCAAAAGACATATTAATCATTAGGTAGTAGTTGTTGTCGTTGTTACTAGTTAACGGTCTAAACCAGCATGAAGAACTTCGAGTGGTACAAGATCTTTCGATAGTTACTCGTATCTTCTCTGCTGCGGCAGTTCCGTCGGATGCAATTTGTTACCATTACCCTGTATTAATCTCTTTACGCTTTTCACCACGTAATCTAATACACACTAAGTGCACACAAAATGAACACTGTCTGTAAGTTACGGTTCTCCGTGTAATTTATCAAAGACCTGATTAAATGACCGTAAAGTTGCTTCATAGCCATCCTAATACTCATACAGTTATTCAAACCTCCAACAGTTTATTGTGAGAATAAAACCCTTCAAAAGATACATAAGTATCTTTGTTTCTATTTCACAGTGCTTACTACAACTACAACGACGACAACGACAACGACCACTACCACTACCACCACCACCACTACGCCACCGCCTACCACCACCTTGCTGCCGTGTAAGTATTAGTGAAACAAATTGTGTAACTTTACTGTGTGTACTGTATCGTGGCACACTTTGAGGTTGTCCTTAAATAATGGCTTGTTAAGACATATTGGAGGCGTACTTGCGACATAAAGCATATAATTTGCAATCAACCTGTCCACAAACGATCACTAAATTCATTATTAAATATATATGCATTAATTACATTCTGGGATCATATATTATATAGCTTACAATAATCATTGATAATCTGCGAACTGAATTTCAATGTGATGGTTAAATCTAGTCACATATAAATGACGTGGATCTAATTAGAATTTAGAGTGATGTTACACCGGTGAAATTAATCAGACTTCACAGACAGCATTCTAATACAATTCGCTTTGATCGGTTGTTTACGACATCTCTAAATGCACATACCGAGATCAATTCAATTTGTATTTTATAAACATACACCTTATTATAACGGTATTCATAATTCATTGAAAGACAGATAATCTGTGCTCTTTTTTTAAATTTGAAAATTAATTAAATAATATTTTAATTTTCAATATGATTTCAACGGAAATCATTTTCTATTCATCATCATCGCACGTTAGCATTTTAATAAATTTTGAAACTCACATGTATGTCGCTCAATAAGTATTAAGGCAAAGATAAAGCATTCAACATAACGATAAAGTATACGGTATATTTATTTTTTATCTTTTCAAAATACTCTCTTTCATTCTATATACTATATAAAAAGTTGCACTCGTGTAAACCAAATCTGAAAACACTTTTGCGTGTCTTAATGCCACTGTAATATACTATTCTAAGTAACCTAAACTTATTTAACATTTACGTAGACAAATGCCCAAACGACGAGAAAAAATTAGCTACCATTTTTTTGGTAACGTTGCGAGATCTTTGTAATTTTGTCAGTAACTAACCTTGATAGATCAATGTTTCAACACTAGCAGTAATTTCTGAAACTCGTCTTTATACTCCATGTTTTAAATGTTGCCTTATTTCACGACACTAATACACACTAGTCTTTTTTTTTTGGGAGAGCAAACAACAGATTTAAAGAAAACGAAGCTTCCTCACTCCAAGATGTTAATGTAGAATGCTATGAACACTCGCCAAATAGGATCTTCTCAATGTTCTTTTACGTCATTCGTAGGTTTTCTTTCACCAACATTTTAGTAGTATATATTTTTCTATAGTTACTGCTGTTTGCAGCCCATCGTTTCTTTGGTTTTAATGTTTTGACATATTTAATGTAAATGTTACCACTTATAAATTCAAAATACCACATTAAAATTGCCACACGAGCTGTTGATGCGCGCAAAATGTTTACTTTTAAGTCCATCTTTTTATAATATGGTTATTTTTTTATTGAGCAAATAGTTTCATGAGTGATTTGTATAAACATTATATAAATCAAGTGCGTTCCATTTATAGATGTCATTTCAAACTTATTGAGTGATTTAAGTATATTGTAATAAAATACGACAATAGAAATAACATTTAAACCTAAAGTTTTAATAACATAGCTTTATAGGAAAATGTCGTTTATTTTTCTCAAAAATCTTCTAAAAAAATCTTTGATAATTATTTAACAAAGCTAAAACCCATCTAAATCTAAGAGATCATTAACTCGTTCTGAAACATCACAAGAGCTAAAAATGGGTACCAGTTCTACGCAAAACGAAAAAAGTAATTTCAGATCTTTAGCTCTCAGGAATACGCTAGAGCCAAAGCAGATGATTTTCTGCTACCTTTAAAATGTTTCAATGTAAATTTTATTAAGTGCAGATGTAATGAAAACTGGAACTTTAGTTTCAGTTTAAAAAGTCTGACCTCACTTAACTGCAGTTAATTTTGTTGGGATATTTTTAAATTTAGTTCCTTTTTTGTTTTTGTTCCTTTGTCACTTGTTCAGATTTCGTAGGAAAAATTATTTGCTTTGCAGAACAGTTAATGTTTGCTACAAATTACGTTTTCTTAGTAAATGTTTTATAGTTTCAATTTTTATTTGCGTTTATCAGTTTCAATTCGGCAACTGAAATTTCAGACATAATTCATCAAAAATTTAAGGTAACTCTTTACAAAAATCTTATATAGATATTCATGGCAAACATTTTTTTTTTAATTCAGTTCCTTGAAATGGTATATGCGTTTCAAAAAGACATTAACTCTTTGATTTAACTGATATAAATGTTTTATCCATGTATGATTTGGTGAAAAGAATTTGTAGCATCAACTTCAGCGAGAGTGCGAAAGTTAGCCCATTATAAAACTTTTAATGAACAGTATTCTGTTGTTAATATTATTTATAGTTAGTGTACGGTCAACTTGTGAGATATATGTATAAAGGAACATTTAATTTTGCTTTAATTTTAATGATTTTTTTTGTAATTATTTTTTTTTTTAATTTAAATGATATTGTCGCTAAAGACATCAAAATCTATAAAACTTCATATTATACATTCCCATACAGATGTTGAGAGGCATCTGGAGCAGCTACATCGCGGTGTACTCGAAGTACCGGGACTCGAAGATAACTACATCGTCCTCAGTCAACACCAAATGCAGAATCTTGGTAATCCATGACATGCTTATTTCTTCAGTGTAATTTTGAGACTATATTTAAATTTTTATTTTAATATAATAATGTATCAGATTGTGCCTTTTAACATAATTTATTACGTAAAATATTTTTTTTTTTCATATAATAAAACTAACTGAACTTTGTATAGCACTTTTTGCCCTTCCAACTGCTTTTATCAAGAATAATTTATTCCTAATTCGATTTTCATTATTTGTAATTAACTTCAGTGTCCTGATTTTGTTATTATTACATACACTTTGTTTGTACTGTTTATGCTTTGAACAGAAATGGTAACAACGATGTGACCGGAGGTAGGGGGGCATGCCGAGTCCCCTTGGAGCGAAGGTTGGCCTCCCCATGACGGTGCAGCTCAGACGAACGTATGGCTTTGGACTGCCGTGATTCCCATGGCAATTCTAGCGTGACCTCTCTGTGTGACCTTGAGCTCTTAACTCGATATGAGAACTTTTAACTAAAATAAGGTTGTTACGACTTTGAATTCTATTCAAAAGTAAAGTTGTGAATGTATCATCAATTAATTGGTGTGCGTGTCCATTATCAATTTCTAAATTGAATGGTTATGTTGCATTTGATGTTGGAAAGTTAGAGGGTGGATTGTTAATTACGTGAAAAGTTTAAACAAAGGAGTCGCGTATAGATATTCATTGGTAACATTATTTAGTAGAACTGAAATTCTGCTCTGCTAAGCATTTATAACTTAAGCAATTAATCGCGTATAAAGTCATAATTCTTTTGTTTAACTTTGTATTAATTGTTTTAAAAGTGATATTTTTTGTATTTTATTAAGCGAAGGGTAACTAAGCAAACTTCTTGCGTAATAAATGGAACATCCCGTATCAGTATAGCTTATGTTTAAGGGTAAAGCAATGACTGCTACGTATAGCCATAAGTACATTAAATGTATGTATAGACTTAAAGTAAATAGCGTATAACGAAACCAAGTGACGGCTGTAAATAATTTTGCACGAACTAGTCATATCAGGACATTCACGCGCCAGGCTTAGAAATAATTCCGATTGTAATTAAGCTGTTTGTGTTACAAGAAGATAATTTGCGTCCTCGCCAAAGTTATCATGTTATATAAAGTATTGTAAAAAATTGTTTTGTTTACACTCCGGTTAGAGTAAAAATATTTGAAGTTGTAAAAATATTTAAAGATAATTCGTTGATTCACTGGGTTAAACTACTAACATGGACATTAATAAAGCGGATTTATTTGCCGTTTCCTTGTTGACACATGAATGTGTTTGGGCAAAGACGTTGGCGTTGCATGTGTGCATAGTCGGCGGTGACCTCTGACCATCACGTGGCCCGGCTGCTCGATTGATGACTATAATAATATGTCACAACATGCTACATTCATAAGTAGCAACAATAAACTGTTGCATGTCTGTGTGAGGTACGTTAAAAAGGTTAAGTGAGTCTGCGTAACAACGCCAACCAACAGTATGCAGATGTCAATTAATCTTAATATAATTTTAATAATTTGGTTAATTTAATTTTTCTAATTCCAAATAAATACAATAAATATTAATACTATATTCAAATTTTCCATAAAATCCGTCACTGTGATCATTATGGGTGGTACGTCAAGCCTTAATTAATCCTTATTATAATAACACAGTTATTATTAATTTCACTGCCGATAGCACATAGTAATTTTTGTTTCGTAGAGCATGTAATTTCATGGGATTTTTTCAATCATGTGTTTTGATGACACTTGACACTCGATGGCCGACGAAGTCTGTTCCTTCAGACTAAAAACAATCATTTATACTACAAAAAATATATAAATTATAAAAGTTCTAACTTGCTAACCTCAATTTATTCGTTAATTGTATTTTGATCGTCCTGTTTACAAGAATTGTTTACTGGCAATATTCCGACTTTATAGGAATAATAGCGCCGAGAAATAATCATTGGGCGAGTTAAAAGTTTCAACACCACTATCCGCTGTGTACTGCAACCAAAATATTTCTTTGTTCAAAATATGTTTTGAGTGTGCATTAAGATAAGGGTATTTAATAATATATTATATATAGGTAGATATAATAGTTACCTCTTTCTCAACGAAGAACGAAAACACAGCTAAGTTTCGCGTATCTACCGATATTTTGAATTTTCCACAGTTTCCAACATACAAATTAACCCAAAGTAAGAAGTTCGAAACTCAGTTTGAGATTTTTAATGTTGGAAACTTGACAGATTCTGCGCTACATCTTTTATTTTTGAGCTAAATTATAAGCTTATTTTGAGTATTATTTTTCAGTATTTCTTGTTTTAGATTGAGTTCAGATTCTACAGACTAAATACACACGTTTCATCATACTCATGAGGACTCTTGATGTCCTTAAAACAGTTTGACTTTGGACCATCATATCTGAACCTGTCCAGTCGTAGTTTAATCCATAGGAGTTTCTTTCACCTACTCCGCATAGGATTGTCTTAATTGTAGTTGGTTTCAGACCATGGGCCACCATAAAAATGAATACGTCAAATACTTTTCATGTTAAAATTACGATAATTATTAACTAGTAAAAGCAATCTGAAATCAACTCTGATATTAAATATTACTCATCAATATCTTGTTAGTTTTATGATTTTGTAAACTACTGTACTGTCAATAAAATTATGATGTTATCTGAGAGTTTTCTTTAAACCGTGCCCTTTTAAACAGACATTTACTCAATTAGATACTTTTACAGGTTTGAAACAATATACTAATTATGATGAAAATTTATACCGATTTCTCGAAGTGTAATGGTTTACTCGTGTCGTAGTTTCATGGGGTATACCCTACTGGTTATGGACTTGCCAGTCGCAATCACGTCATGACGAACGGCTCTTAGAAAAAACTTCTAATACATGCAAAACTAGTCGGGCGTATCCGACCAAATAACGCGAGGACCATTAATAATACACTAAAGTTACAAAGTTGATACGTGAATTACCTATTAAAACTTTTATTGGCACGCATTAAAGCACAGGTTACAGGTAAAGGATATTATGCTATAGATGAATATAATAATGAAGAGGACGCCTGAAATTAACAGTGTCGAAACCAGTTCC
Organism: Megathymus violae; assembly: GCA_003671415.1. Classification (NCBI taxonomy): domain Eukaryota; kingdom Metazoa; phylum Arthropoda; class Insecta; order Lepidoptera; family Hesperiidae; genus Megathymus; species Megathymus violae. The sequence continues at coordinate 7,084,951 of PDGT01000007.1, forward strand.
GCGCAGGTTGAAATTATTTTACAATTGCCATATGTCGTTTTAAAATATATCCTGAGGAGTTTCTTTCACTGTTCCTTCTCCTCGATGTTAAAGCACCTTTTTGAAACAGTAATTAAAGAAAAAATTACCTGCATTTACAGAATACCCAAATGATTAATTGAATTTCAATTTAAATGACATTTTCAGTAATAAGTATTAGATTTTATATATATCTATTTATAATTAGTATATTTATTCAGAGATTTGTTAATCATGCAATGTTAAAAATACATTTTTAATAGGATTAACGTAAAATTATAAAAAAGATAAAAAAATACGTAAAGTTATTATATTTAATGTGAAATAGAGATAATTTCAGTATATTACATATACTATGCTGTATTTTTTGATAAAAACTACATTTTAGACTATAAGGAAACCACCCGTCCGTGAATCCAAGCTAATATTCCTTATTCATGTTGCATCCTGCTGTACAACGGATGAGACAATGACGATAATTTTATCCTGTTTATTATCACTGACCTATCTAGCTACCTAAAATCATTGCTCGTAAAATAAACCGTGAAATCTATAACTTATTATGAAATTTATATTTTATCATGGTTGCTGTGTAGAAAAGCTAATTAACAAACAGGTTTCCTGCTTCCTTTTTGACCGTCAACACGTGGGTAATATATTTGGTGTTGAAAATATCCATTGCCAATAGTAAACACTTGTTATCAGGTGGTCCGTATGCTAATTTGATTTCATTGCCGAGCTACGATTTAATTTACACTATAGGGTATAATACATATATAAATATACATCCCTTTATTAAAGTTTCCACTAATAAATACATATATATATATATATATTTTTCAATCAGTTCAGTTGCCATCGTTACGTGGTAACTTCGCTTCAGTAGTTTTAGACTAGCAACCCGCCCTGGCTTCGCACAATTACAATTCACAAATGAAAAAAATGTAAATTTCGGTTAATAATAAAAAATAAATATAAAATATATTTATTTTATAAAATGAGTCTTAGGTAGTGAGTTGTCTGTCAGATAGTCAATCAGTTAATGGAGAAGGAAATTATTTAACCTAACCTTTCAGTGAATAAAGCTGTCAAACTTGACTTCACGTTATTTATTTACATTTTCACACAAAAGCACCAACCAAAATTTAGGATTTTACGGTAGATTTTCCTGCAAAAAGTGATTTCTTATATTTACGAACACAAGGAAAATCTCTCTCAACTCAAATGTCGATCTTTCATATGATTGATTCATCAATATGAGGCAATAATTTTTATTTAAATAGATAGATATTTTATTGCTAGATTGTCTCCTCCGGGCAACATTGCGCCCTACTGATCAAATAATGAAGGATATATAGCTTTTGGACGTTGTTTAACTTGTTTCGGTTTCCTATTCAAGACACAGTTATAAGACAGGTTTTTGACGAGTTAGCAATGCTTTTTTGTTACGGACGTCCAAGAGCGCCGGTGACTATTTACCATCAGATTGTCATTTAATCCATTTATAGACCGTTATATTTAAATATAGAAGAATGTAAAAAAAAAATGTTTTCAAGTATGTCAAGTTTCCATTTCTGTATAATATAGTTTTAACCGTCTAAGGAATAGTATTTTAAAATTTTCAAAACTCCGTACAAACGTACTTACGTACGTATAAACTCCGTACGTACTCTATTAAAATATTTTTATTTTAATAATTATTAAATTTTATTACAATGTCGATACAAACCAAAAAATATGTGTTACATTTGTATCTAATTATCCCTCCATTCTAACGGAATGCTAGTTTGAAATTTAAACTTCGCTGCGAAATTCTGTTGCAAAAGAGCGCGATGCCGAAAGCAATTTCCATTTTAGTGAGCTTTTAAAGATTTAAAGTTTTTAGGCTTGAGAGATGTCAGTTTGCGCTAGGGAGGCGAAAAAGAAATGAAAGTTTTAATTCCCTGTATTGATCAAAGAATACTCGTATTACTGACTGTAGGTATCAATCAAAAGCTTATCTAAATAATAAAATCAAGAAATCAACGTCCAAACACGTAAATAATTATCATCACATAGGATAGGATGCTCTGTGCTACGGATGGAATGGAAACACACAATTAAGGTATCACTAACGCCCAAGACCTACGATCAGTCTATCTCGAGGCTCTACGGTCAGTCAAGCAGACCATGCCTGTCTAGGAAATATTTCGAGTTTGATTCAGCAAGTCACCATGTCGAACTGACTTAGGGAAAGTTATTAATGTTTAATATATAATATACCTATAGCTTTGACTGGTTTATTGTTAAGGAAGCAAAAAATACTCAAAGTTTATCAATTAGCGGTCAGGAACTCCAGCCCGTGTTACTTATTTCGGTCGTACTTTCATCTTTAATATCGATATTAATATAAATTATCGAGCTATGAGTGCTTACACGCTGTGATTTGCAAAGAGAGATACAGCCTTTCTTAATATTCGAGGAAATGGTTAAAATTCTGTTAAAACCAATAATTCCGAAAATATCATCCATTTTATTTGACTCCCAAAAACATCAATATGGGGCCAAAGGCAATGGACTGAGCTTCCAGCATGTTAATCGGGAAAGAGACAATTTTAAACTCCATTATTCAAATCATCCACGGATTACATATATATACTATTTCTCGCTATTTAAACAGAGTTAGTTCGTTTTTACTTTGGTTGGATTCACAACGTCGTGTTAAAACATAATAAATATACTAAATGATTCGTTACCTGACTAATTTCATTTCGAGATACATCTGAAATGAGTTAGCTAATCCGACTAATATATGGCTTCATTACGTCTTTATCGATGGATAAATTAAATCACGTAATCTAAAGCACAAATCCAAAAACTTTTATCACAAATATTAGTTACAAAATATGATTACTTACGGATTTGAATAAATGTTAAAGAATAAAAATTCTCTGTCCGTAATGTTTCAGCTTGCTACAAGATATTTTAGCCACAAGAGGACGCATTGCCCGAGCAACAGTTGACCCTGTTACCCGGACAGTTTTTAAGGGCAACGCAGTCTCTTTGCGCCAGAGGCACGCCATATTAGAAAAGATTTTTGATCGTTTATATGTAGTATTACGGAATGCTGTCAGCTGTCACCCTGATTAAAACGAAATTAAACAATATTTATCGAATTGTTTTACTCAGTAACGCTTTCTTAGTAGCCACGAATCATTAATGCATATTTATATTAGCTTTGTGATAACTCGCAAAATAGTAGTGGAACGTAGTTGTCATCGTCTAAGAAGATACATTCAAGGGCTTTACCGATGCCTTGAAGACAAAGAAAGTTTTATATCTTTGCACCAAGTACAATTAAAATAATCTATATTTTATAAGTCGGTCAATTTTAATTGTCTGGTGCTGAATAGGTAGGAAAGTAGGTTAGAACCTTTGCGCTTCATGTTATACTTTGTACTATCCAAATAACACTATGTGGTAGAAATTCTGGTAATATTTTATCCATTCAAACTGATATAATCGCCTCACACTGTTGAATGTTGTGTACTATGAACAGGGGAAGTTTGATTTTCAAGTATGGATGGAGCGTTATGGCGTTTAAATCGAATTTTGGTAGCATTAACGAAGAGATTAATATTCTTTCAACCATAAACGCTTAATTGATGTCTTGGGTGTCTCGGACATCCATGGGCAGCGGTGATCACTTATGTTGGCAATCTACTCTATGTCAACGTCGTGGCGCACTGTAACAACTTGTATAAAACAGATCTGGACCCACCACGGGCTTACCATCAAACATATGTAAGGACTAACCCGACAAAGCACGCTATAATGACGTGGCCTCGTAGTTAAATGTTGTGCCTACCCTCTTATCATTTCTTGTGTGGCCGTGTGGTCATTTGTTCACTTCTACTTTTAGTATCTTACGAATTTAGCTAGGATTTTTTAACCACAAATTCATTCAAACTAACCTTAACATGCTTGCAGTACGATATCACTAGTCACACAAATATGAAAATCACCTAATAACCGTGGAATATTATTCTGCTTGATTTTGGTTATGCTTTTAAAAAATTAAATGTCAAGGGGCTTGAACTACTTTAGTGGCTTTTCTGTATATCGTTATATAGGTCACTTTTGCTTGGTGATAATTTTTATTCCACACCGTGTATTAATGAAGACACGGAAAGGAAAGTTTAAAACAGATATGAGAAATAAGTTTATTAAATTATTAGGTAAAGTGAAATAAACATAATTTGTTTATTATTTGTATTTATTTAGCATTTAGTAATGTATAAATCCATATAAATAAGTTTGAGATCACAAAGTAAATTTATTTAAGATGTATTACAAAATTCTTAACTTTATGTCAGGTACTATATTTTAACTTATCTGTCCAAGAGATTCAAAAGAAATGCTTTAGTTGTTGTTATTTTTTTTCCTTGTTTTTTTGTTGAGATGGTTGTTCGGGTTATTGTTTGAGTTATTGTGAATCCGCTGTTTTAATCGGATGTAACTCTTAAAAAATTTCTTACACTAATTATTTCATTCACATACCTACTCTTATATATATATATATATATATAATATATATACTCTTATATATATATATATATATATATATTTGTGTGTTTGTATATATATATATTTGTCATAAAAAATCTTGATTGTCGTTTTTTGTAGAAATTTTAACGTAAAGGCATAAAATTTCCAATACAAACACTTCTGTAGTAAGTTTATACAAAAATCTATAGTAACTCCCTTTATAGTGAGTATTATGAATAGAACTTACGTGAACTAATATTTTGCCGGTGATTGACCCAGATCCATGGAATGCTAGTAACACACACGACGAACTCCTGACATGTTATGACACGAAAATCTAGAGGATTTTATGCATTGTCATATACATAAAATCCTCTAGATTTTCGTGATTTTATATTAACACATTCAAAGTTCTGCTAACTACCAAGCAGATTAAACTTTATTGCGTTTTTATTTTATAACTGACGAATCAGAAATTGTTTATAAACATATAAATATTTAAAAAAATTACTTGAATTTGAAGAAGGTTAATTTCGTGGTTTCAACTTCCATTTCTTGCCCCTAGGGGTGGAATTTATTCTTCAAATTTAGGTCCGAACAAACGTTAATGAGCTCTGAAACAAAAAAGAATTTTTTCCAGGTTGATTAATAATCATGGAGTTCTGAGATAACAAAAAATAAAAAAAATACAAACGAATTAGGAATCTTTTTTTATGTCATTTAAAAAGAAAATGAAGCATCAAAATTTAAAGTAACATCTCATCATTTAGGTCGTGTACAAACATGCTAGATGCACACACTAATATAGCTACTTGAGATATTCATAAAAAATCTAATTTAACTGCTAAAGACTACTGCGTCGCCAGCTTCGCATAGCATTAGCTGTTACCGCGCCCATCACATGATATCCACATGACTACTACGTCAATAGAGATAACAACTGAATGTACCCGGTGGATATTACTGAAGCGTTGGAAGAAACACTAATGAAACCGCCGGATGGAAACGATCCGATATTCGAAATATCACGTCAAACCTATCCACTACAATTCAACTCATATGTTTCGTATTTACGTGTATACTTCGGTAAATTGTCGGTCCACAAATTAAATTCAATACAGTTCTCCACATTTGATCCTTCTCTATCTTGATGTAAACTTATATAAATTCAGATTTTTTATTCTTTTAATTTTAACACTTACACTCTATGTGAAATAGATATTTTTAAGCCTACTAGTAGGAAGTGGGTGAGTATACGGGATTATGTTCGCTATTAAAATTATCTCCCTCACCTAATAATTTTATTTCGATGGTCCGAAACGTTCCTCGACCATTCTTAGTACCTACTTGAGATGCTGTGTATAATAGATGGCCTCACTGAAGCTAATAATATAACTAATCATCCTCTCTGCAACACCTTTAGCATTTTTCACTTAACGTTCCTGAACTTTTTTTAATAATCAGAATTTTTTTCCCGTTGGCGTAACTACAGCAAAAGTGATACAATGAGGTAAACTTAATACATACCTAAATAATTATTGTTATGGTCACGAAGGTGGAAAACAATAGCTAGCAGCTACAAAAATCGAGTACAGGTAGATAAAAACAATCACAAGTATTTTAAGCGACTGTCGACCTTATTTTATGAGGAAAACTGCGAATATCGCGTACACGTTTTATTTATGACCTGCATCGTATTCTATGGAGGATGTTAATGCGAAAGGCGTGGAAAGTCCGTGTCTGTCAGCGGAACATTCGAATCTCGAATAAGAAAACGAAGAGTCAACGGTTGCGACTACAATTGTTTATTAGTGATGTAGTGCAATAAAGTCTCGGGGGAACTAATTTGACGTTTTCACAAACCCATGTATCCTGACACGGGACATATTGAAACACAAAGTTTCGGATAAGGATAATGTCTGAACATTATACGTAAAACTCCAATTTGCAATGGTTTATCTCCAACATTTTAAATAAATCCCATGTGTCAGGAAGCACGAGATTACTACAACACTATTATCCTGTTAGTAATACACTTCAAGATTTATTTTCAGATGCAGGTGTATACTCGTAAATCGCAGGTATTTTGCTTCGTAGAGAGAAATGTCGCTACCGTATTTTAAAATGATCCGCAGGTGGCCTTACCTCATACTTATATGTTTTCCAGAACTTTTACGCTTTTCTCGTCCATTCAACATTATTTAGAAAACAATTGGACAATCGGTAATAAGAGTCTCTGTATGCAACATTCGGCGAAGGAGTGAAAGTTGCGTAACATGCTCGGAGTTTATGGCACCCATTGTTCAAGTTGCTTTATTGTTTTTCAAGGAACTTTCGGGATCTTACTTAACATTAAAACCAATTTGATATTCTCTTAGTCAAGTACTCGGATGGACGGCATTTGCTGGCGTTAGGGTCACATATTTTTAAGGGCGGATTATTAGTAAATCAAGCAGATTAACGTTTCCACGAAACTTCATTGTTTTAACAATAATTATAAACAAAATGTATCTACAGTCTCTGGCAGAGAATCATTAGTCTCCTACACGGTTGAAAAGCGAGTGTGTCCTCTCATAGCGCCTGCCCCTTAGCTAGGGTATAGGCTCTGTTGTAGAATGAATTTTCGAGTACAAATTGTATTCATTACTGTCTGCGAAACGCCCACACTGACGTATGATGCGTGCTCTGCGTCGCTTCATGTTTAATATTTTTTTCTATTATTATTTTTTTTTTATTTAAATTCTAATTCTAATCAGCAGTTATAGTTGATTTAATTATTTCTTAGTAATTTAGCTATGGTAAAGTGGACTCTGGCAGTGATCCCACACATTTGACCCACCCCGAACCTAACATTAGGAAAATTTATGGCAGTAACGGTGACTTTTTGGATGAGCGACATCTTTCTTTAATGTTGTAGAAATAGCTACAACAGAAACATTGAATACGTATAAATGTCCTATGGAAATTTTAATAACAATCATTGTTTAAAATTTTTTGAATTTTTTAAATGCGGTAATGCAACTTTCCATATAGAAATGACTGGTTTGGACAAAATTTTAAAAATAATTAAGACTTTTAAATCTAATGCGGAAGGTTGTGATGGTATAAGTTTAGACATGATTATAATGACATTTCCCTATACAATAGATATTATAAGAGATATTATACATCGCTGCATAACTACATCAGTTTTTCCAGATATATGGAAGCTTGCTATTGTGTGTCCTTTACCTAAAATCAATAACCCCACCCAGCTGAAAGACCTTAGACCCATTAGTATTTTGCCCTGTTTATCTAAAATTTTAGAAAAAGTTACATGTATCCAGTTAACAGAGTTTTTAGAATCTAACAACATTTTGCCTGAATTCCAGTCAGGTTTTCGAAAGGGACGGAGCACAGTGACTGCCTTGATTGATGTGACTGAGAATACATTATGCACTCAAGATAATGGTATGTGTACCCTGCTAGTACTACTCGATTTTTCAAGGGCATTCGACTCAATAGATATAAATTTGCTATTGTCCAAATTAAGCTATTATGGTTTATTTCCTGCATTGCGATGGTTCGATAGTTACCTTCGGAATCGATTTCAGTATGTCAAGTTAAATTATAAAGATGGTTCTCCATTGATATCAGAGAAACGGGAATGCACCAGGGGTATACCACAGGGATCTCTGTTGGGTCCCATTCTGTACATCTTATACACTGCTGATATGACAACACTAATCAAGCATTGTAAATTCCACTTGTATGCAGACGATACACAGCTGTACATTTCGTGCAAACCTGCTGAAATTGATAATGCAATAATTAAGCTCAATGAGGATCTGTACAGGATTGCTACATGGTCCAGTAGGAACTCACTATTACTGAATCCAAATAAAACAAAATATATGTTGTTAGGCAGTAAGCACCAGTTAGCTAATACTAATCCGACGCTAAATGTTTTGCTTATGGGGGAACCTATAGAACGTGTTTATGGAGCACGGAACTTAGGACCGTATATAGATTGTGACCTTCGTTGTGAAAACCATGTTTCTAATGTAGTTAAAAGTTGTTTTTACAAGTTAAAAATTCTATATAAAAAAGGCCATTTATAAATGAAGACTTGCGTATTCAGCTAATTGAGTCACTTGTTTTATAAAAATTAATCTATATGAATGTAGTTATTGGCCCTCGACTTCTATTCAGGTCACAGAAACTGATACAAAGGCTTCAGAACGCTTGTACTCGCTTCTGTTTCAATATTCCGTTTAGAGGTCATGTAATGCCTTATCTGAATAAAAACTCAATTCTTAAAATGAAGCATCGCAGAAAGCTACACTTAGCATGTCTTCTTTTTGGAGTTATCAAACATCATATACCAGGTTATTTGTACGATAAGCCCTCCTGGACATCCAGTCAAAGATCTTGTGAATCGCGAAAGTGTTCGAAGCCGCTCACTATACAAAGACACAGAACAGCTGCTTTCAGAGGTTGTTTCCGCTACGCAGCTTCAAGATGTTGGAATAACATCCCTCCACCGATTAGGAACCTGCAAACCGTTCAAGGAATTAAGGTCAAACTTAAAGAATTTTTGCTAAACCACCAGAAAAGTCAGGAAACACTCTTACTTGACACTAGTGCTATATGAGAGAACAGACAGTTTAATAAAAATGTTTACTTTTAAGTTATATTCTTGCATTGTTTTGTTAATTTTGTTAAGTTTTGGTTTTGTTGGTAAATCGCAATGTTCGCGCAGAGGTCACAGAGTTTATATGGCATGACCATGTTGTAATTGTAACAGATTTATATAATGTTTGTAATTTTGTTCTCCATGGTGTTGCAATATTGATTTCGTGTCTTTTATTTTGTATTTGTTATTTTTTTCTCCTTTATGTGATTTATTCAGCTGTTACTTCTATTATTATTTTATTTGTGTTATATAGCATAAGGTAATGTAAGTTGTGTGCGGATATAGTTCGTGGTGTCACTTGTTGGATCCTGCGGAAGACCAGCGCTGGTATCACCAGCATAATGCTGAGTAGGATCCATTTTGTAAGGTGATGTACTTACTTATGTAATAATTATTAATAATTATTATTATTATACTTTTTGTCTGCATAACTTTACCTTAAAAATAAATAATCTATCTATTTATCTATCTATCTATCTAAAATAATATAATTATGACAGAATAGTTTTCCTCCGTTACGTTAACACTATACGCAACAAAAGATTATTTCATGTCTCTTATTAAATTGAGTATCTATATTATTAGTAGTGTTAAACTACATGTAACAGATGAAACTCAGTCAGATGAATCTATCGACGCGGTCGTGCGATAGGGTTTCCATCGACCCCCTTCGAGTAATTAATCTTTTAGAGTATGCATCCTCGAGGTAATGTGGCGCATAAAATTACAATAAACCAGAATTATCTGGAGCTAATGGCTTGAGGTGCTTATTTATTGCCCCGGAGCTATTAATTCCAGAAGTGCTGAATGATTATCACATGAATAAAAATGTATGACGTTAGTATTCAGTGTCTTGATAAATGGTCCTGTATTCATTTCATCGCAAATTTAGACATCAATTTAAAGTTATTCAAATATAAAGCAAAAAAAATGCCAAAATGAGAATTCAACACTGGTAGTAGGTATATGCTAATAGTAAAATTTTATCGTGGTCGAATCTGCACCTGGAATGGTTTTTCCAAATAGTAATGTAAAGTTATTTTGTTTATTATGAATGCAGAGTATGACTTATATAACTTCATTATGAATATAAAGCTCAATCAAATTTTTCATGATTTTTTAACAGTGAGTCTTGTTCCGTTGCACAATTTTGGCTGATTCAGATTGCGTAACATAACTATCACAGACCCAACCTTGAACTGTAAATTGTGCGGCGGTAATCCTGGAAAATCTAATGAATTTAGGAATTCAGTTGGATAATTAACTACTTCATTTGTACTTGTACTACTTCATACACTACATTCATTTAACTACTTCATTTCTACATCTATATTTTTCGCAGCTAAATGGGTCGTTCGCTTAGCCAAGCATAGTTTTTGTCATTCACACTAATATTTGGAAACACTTATGATATTAATTCTTTCTTTGACATTGTGAATTGACAAAAATATGGTGGAAATGAAATGAGCCCAGTAGAAGTGTTGACAGGAATTTTCCCGTTACCTATGTCTAATAATGCATTTGTAAATACTTCCGCCGATATGTCATTTTGTAACGCCACTCGCATATTCGTTGTCAACTGGAGACTTTTCACATATCTCCATAAATTGTATGTCTTCAAGTAAGCATTTATTTCATCAGCAAGTGTTGATCTAGGAATGACTGGCAGCGTTTGGCGAAAATCTACAACCAGTAGAATCATCGCACCTCCGAATAAGATCCGATTACTATGCAAATCTTTTAATATTCGATCGATTACCTCTAAAGCTCGTTTGTGCACCATTGTACACTCATCCCAAACTATTAATTTACAATTTTGTTGGTTCATCTATTGATTGTAAATTCAATGGCAGAGTCAGCGTAGAATGAGCGGTTCGTCCACCTTTTAACAATGTATCAGCGATTCCACGTCTGGAATCGTCATGTTACTGCCAGCGCTATTTTTCCTAAAATTAATGAAATTAAGAACGTCTTACCAGTTCCGCCGGGTGCATCAAGAAAAAAAATATCCTCCATTACCAAGATTTACTGCATTAATTATTGTATCGTAAGCTGTTTTTGTTGCTGACTTAAAAGTGGGACCTTACTTTGTACAGATTGATTCAAAGCGTTTCTATCGTATTGCTGTTCTGCAATTGAGATTGGGCTCAGGCATTCCTAATCCATGCAACATCTTTCCAGATATCATCACGCACAAATCCTCTAAAGATATCAATACCTCATTGTGTATATCTGCGCAAATTTCAAGTTCGGGATTTGCCGTTGTTGTACGTACTCGATGCAAAAAATCTTTGGCCGTATTGTCTTTGTATTTGTCACTCAAATTCTGTGGGTTTGATGGAAAGCACGTTGAAATGATTATTGAAAAAAGTGATCTAATTTGATCGGAAGTAAATGAAATAACAGCATCAGCAAGTATGTGGTCTCAAAGAATATTATCCTCTAGTAAATGTAAACATTGACAGGCTTCTCGATATGTTGCACACATTCCACTATTACTTGTTCGTAAAGATGTGAATGAAGTTGGTCCACGAACATTGACTAATAGCAAAAGCAAGTAAAAACATTCGTCATTACTTGGGTGAACTGTATAAATGCCCTTAAATGCATCGGTTGAATATACAATTGGATTGATACAATTGGGTTGAATATATATATACAAGTTGTCCTTGTTTCCTAAGTTGAAATTTTTTGGATGAAGCATTCCATGTAAAATATTTTGGCATTTCAACATAAACCAATGTTCTTGCAAATGGATCGCTTGCACATATCTCGAACAAGTTTGTCAGCGTTGTTGCAAGTGGACGTTCAGCTCTTTGCGCTGCATGGTCTGCTGTGAAATAAACTCGTTGTCCATTCTCTAGATGAACAGCCAAATGGACTACGGTGGGATGACGTTTATGTATAGGAAATGAAAATATTCTCCAAACCGCCTCATTAATACTAATATATCTTCCTATCTGATATGGTAAAACTTCATCATTATTATTTAAATGTGCAATACCAAATACAGCCATGTCATTTCCTTTTGCGACATACTTGCAAATATATTTAACTGATTTGACCGAATTGTAGTACTCAAAATTGCCATGCGATTTAAACGTTTTGGAAAGCAGTGGTAAATATGGTACAATCCAGCTGTTGTTGACTACAACATCCTTATTTTTCACTTGCATCATTATCATTCTCCCATTATCTTCTACAGAACGACGACGGTATTGGGGATAACTATCATTGCCTGTATTTGTATTTTTTTTTTGTTTTTTATTTGCCAACAATGCACGTGAATAACGCTTCGAGCATTTGTTATTGATCATGCACGGTGATTCCCGATTGTGTTCGCCAAACGGGCCATGAATCATGTTCTTCTTCACTACTTCATACAATTATGGATCTAAATTGGGATCAGGAATTTCTGCATAAATTATTGAATAAATTTCACCTGGTCTTATTTTTTTCGACCACCCACAATAGAATATGTGCATGAGGCAGACCTCTCTTCTACCATTCTACAGAGTACATCCAACATCGTACATCTCCAAATACATGATATTATACAATGAAGTTCATGAGCGCTTTAATTTTCTGCTTGAATACAAGTGCTGTTATGTCGTGACGATCACTGGATGATTGACCAGATAATAGCAGATTAGTGATTTCAATCCATTTAGAGTTGCACGTGAAAGTAATAAATAAGTCTGGTCGACCATATTGGCGCACGTAGGTCATGGCATCTTGTGCATATTCGTACATGTGTCTCGGGCTTGCCACAATATGTTGCTGGTGAAATAGTAAGTCGGCCGACATTATTTCCATTTCCATCTGTATTCATTGCATCGCGTCAGTGTATACTTCGGAACGTAATTTTTCTGGTTTAAGCGTATATATGTCGGAAGTTCTGTTTCAATATTGATATATTCATCAAAGACTAACTGACTAAATAAACGGCAGTATTTTAAAATGTGGTTATCTACATTTTCACGAATCATGAAACGGTAGGCATAAAAGTTTATCGAGCTGACCTTTTTGTTTGTTTCTTGACCTGTAAAAGAATAAATTACTTTACTTGTGAATCATAATACAAAACTGTTTATAACAGTTGATTATTATTTCTGTCATTAATTATTTTATGCTTCCATTGATACAAAGGAATAATGATTTATAATTTTTATAACAACTAAACAGCAATTTACAACAATAATACAAAATTACAAATTATGAATTGACGGGTAGAGTAACGTCTACGTTAACGCCGCGAGGTGGGGATGACTTTTCTGCAAATAGATCTTGAAGTTCCCTTGTAACAATATATATGTATATCTACGTTTACAATTATTAATACAATTTACAATTATTAACGTTACAGTAAGCGTTTTGAAATAAGATAAACATCTTTTCCTGTAATAAGTTTGTGCAAATAACAGATAAGTTTTATCCAACCATCATCATAGGTCACAATTATTTAAATTAATTAATTACCATCCATCTTTAAACAGCTCACCGTACGCTACAGACTTCTGACACCGCTACCACAACATAATTTCATTATTTTAATTCCATTTTACAGTCTGCTCACTTCGTAATAAAAATATATTAGTACCAGGTGTATTGTTCGCAGCAATAATGACTGCATTTTGTTGTTTGATAAACGGAGCTGTTTTTAAATCGGTTATTTATTTATGTGTGGTAAAACCTAATTAAATAGCGGGAAACCTTACCAACATACCTTTAAACAGACTGTATAAATATTTGTATATGATACACAGTTCATTTAAAGAGATAATGACGATGAACGTGTTCATACTCCCGACTATGACACGTGTCCTAAAAAGCATACATACTCGTAGATACACACGAGATATCAAATAACAAATAAATACTCATTGACACACTCACATTCACACCAGAATTATATATGTTGCGGATCACATGAACATGCACAAATATGAATGACATCACAAACATCCATGACCAAATATTTATCTGTCACATAAACGTTTGCTCCGGCCAGGAGTCAAATTCTAAACATCAGGGCTACGAGGTCATCTAATGACCCAATTCTAGAACAAACCAGAGAAACATTTATGGAAATGAAAGACAAGTTACTACGAAATAGGTCGTCTAAAAATGCGCAGGAATTGTTCGAAATAATTGCCCCATCGCCGTTCCTCCATCGAACAACTCGACGTACGGCAAACGTACCACCTGTACGGACGACGTGATTTGCATCGTCATTGATTGTGCGCACTGCAAAGGACTGGAATAACTTGTCCGCGTCGGTGTTCCCGTCTTGTTACAATGTGGCAGTCTTCAAGAGGATAGTGATTAGGAAAATATAAGTCAGTGCGTTCAACATTGTAGACTTAAGCACCAATTTCCATCAGGTGGGATTGATATCAAGCATTAACTTATTGTATGTTAAAAAAGTCATTGATAATTAATGTTCAGACATTCACGTAACTTGATTTACTAAGAATATATTTTAAATCAGTAAATAGGCTAAGCGTTTGCTTCTTGTTACTTATAGGCTTCCGTACATTCGATTAAAAAATGGTTTCTTTGTCCTAGCGTCTTTTCGTTTTCATCCATAGTATCCGATTTTTCCGAAACTACTGAAAGTAGTGTTGAAATATTATACGTATGTAGTTTTGTTGACCCATATACTGATACATATATGCCGGAAAAAAATTAATACTAATTTCAAAGCTATCAAGTAATATTGGGAGGTAAAAAGAAAATAAAAAATTGTCACGGATTCTATTCTACAAAGCAAATTAGAAGCGTGGACGAAATTTTCTGTAACTATGTCAAGTTTTAATTCAATCATTCCCGACGTTCATTGAAAATATTTGATCTCTTTGGCGTTAACGACGTAGGATTCAATTATATATTTATCACAGTTGTGAGCACGGTTGCTGAACGGAACGCGTTGTCAATATTGCGAAAATAATTTATGGGTAGATTGGTTTTTATTAAACCATTAAAAAGAAACATGGAACATATTGATTTTAGAGACTCACAGTTAAAAGGAAGGTTTTATTTACTCGTATAGACAATAGAAGTACAATAAAATGGAATTTTCTATCCTTTCAGTAGAAATAAAACCCTTCTCTTCAGTAAAATATTCCTCAGGAATAGAGATGTAAATTAATACCCGTTTCTCAATTACGCGCTGTTCAAAAAGCAATCTGTGTAATAATCAAAAACAAAGGGCCTTAGTGTTGGGGCGGGGGATGAATTAATTAATTTTGAGCCCGACGAAGAACAAATTGAACAACGATAACAAAAACTTAGTTGACTTCACTGTCAGTGCTAATAGACACACGAAGTGAAATTTGTAACGGCCCCGTTGCGCTACCTTTGCAGTGACGAACTTTGTCAAATCCCATAGTCACTGTTCTTTCACACATAAACTTGTCAAGGTTATAAGTGTCGACATTATATTGAGTAATTACATTATAAGAACAAAAGAAAATACTGCGCATATCGTAACTATAAATTAAGAAATTTCAGTACATTATATTCAAGTGTTGTTATGATAACATTAAAAAACATGCCACAGAGAAGGTACGTCAGCAACACAAATATTGATCATAGCAACTATTGCGGAAACTTAAAGTAATAGATGGTTGTTAATTTGACGTAATGTTGTGACACCATAACGGTTTGAATTAGTGTAACCAGACTTAACCAGGGACACTGTAACCAGTAATGAGCCACTTACTAAAACTTTAATGTCGGCGTTATGCATTGTTATTTTTCTATGGAACACACGCAGATAGACCGAGAGCAATAGCTTCAGCGGGGAACTTCGAAATAAGGCATTTTAATTTAGACATGATAAATTTTCCCCTCTGTCAATCAATAATTCTTGAAATCAAAACATTAACGGGCGTCAGTTGACCTCGTGCCTAGTATTAGTGAGAAATTCGGAGATAGTAATCTCTTTTCCTTGTAGCGAAGTTTAATTGTCTCAAACCAGCCAGCTTGTCCATGGTCCAGTGATGTGGATATATCACTAAACCAGAGAAGCAGTGGATCTTTTAAAGTCTGTGAAGAACCAAAACGATGGCATGGATTAAGAGGACACTGTGTCTCATGAAGGTTTCATGGTTGTCAACACTTAGTGCAAGCACCTCCAACTCAACCTTTATCAGAGATAAAGGTCAACACGTTAAAGATTTTAAGATAGAACGCTTCTCGACGTGTGTGACAAGATCTGATGTTGATCCCGTGATCTTCTTAAGTTTTTCTTGAATTTCGGGCATGCGAATGTGGATTTTTTTTTTTCAATTTATCGAGATACACATATCGTAATGGTTGAAATCGATAATATTAAGTATATATATATATATATATGTATATTACTGATGTAGACTTTAGCAAACTTTTAAACTATCAAATTATTTACAAAAGTTATTAACTTCAAAAAACTTAGTGCACTATGTTCTCTTGTTTACATTACGTTGACCCGCGAGTTACTATTATTTTTTTATCGAATTATAGAAAATTATATTTGAAGTAAGCTCAAGAGGTTACATACCCCTATGTTTTCGGATCACACCGATCACAGTCTATGGCTCTAATTCGATATTAGGATAGACCGTGCATAATTTAACAAGCCGTATTCATTTGCATTTATTATTGGAAGGGACATATTGATCGACATCGTTATTATCTCAGCTGAGAGGCCTTTTCTAATTTCAGCCTTCGTTACATAAATGTGTGTCACTTAACGTCGGAATGTGTCAATTTTAAAGAATACTGTGAATTCTTTACAATTGTAGAGAATTGTAAAGATACCTTTACATAGTAGTAAGTAAGCTTGCTGGTATCATCGAGAGTAAACTGTACCTATATATTTTGATTTTTAGTATATTTTGTTTATTATCTTTTTATACGGACATATGGTCCGAGTTTTAATGACAGAAATAAAGGTCATTCAACTTATTGGGTAAATAAAAAAAAGTAAAGCAGATATTAATATTTAATATTTATTTATATTTATATTATTCTTTTTTATTTATTTATATTTATTTATTAATATTTATACATTCCTCATCGGCAAGCAACACATGACGCTCCAAGTTTATCAGATGTGTTTAGATTACGTGAGCCCTTACAATCATTTTGCCTTTTTGCTCGTTTGTTGGCTGAAATATAAAATAAATACGCGTATAAATTTAATCCAATACTGTAATTTCATATATTTTATAATACTTAATAACTAGTTGTTTCTTTTAGAGAACTCAAGCCTAGAAATGGAACAACTGGGTAGTAACAAACTTAACTAGGTCTCTGACGTAAAAAAACAGTAGACCATAGTAATTTTCATGACCACGGGAAAAAACTGTGACTTATATAAATAGCGAAAGAATGTCTGATTAAGTATATTGGGAATATTAATTCGTTTTCTATATTCACAATTTTTTACTATTAGTAATACAACAAAAAATTTCAATAATGAACTGTAAATAGGCATACATTTTCTCAAAAAATCAATCAGCTCATTTAAAATCCCCTGAACAAACGAAAGCTCACGCACATATTGGATATCCTGTCGAATGTCATTTGTTTTAAACGCTCACTCAGTTTGTTATTAGTTAGGTGCGAATTTAACTTTGTTTAATGAGAAATGTCGACTCGAGCATTTGAGTGAATCTATTGTATATAGTAACCGCTATACATTACTCGTCGAGAATGGCATCTAAGAGAAAAACTCCTACTAAACCAGCAATGTAACTGAAAGTAACAATACATGTATTGTTTTATTGAAATTGAAGCAAATGTGGTACAGCTTCAGATACCGGCTGCGAAACCTCTTAAAGGGTCGGAAAGGACATTTAACTTTACGAGAGAAACGGAAGATTTTAAAATGGGTACGCAATGGATTTGTTTTGTATATTCATTTATTCAAATTTTAACCCTGCTGTATGTAATGCTGTAAGCGAGATGTTTTACATAATTCAAACATTTCAAAAATTATAGAATTTATAAAAGGTGCTAAAAAAGTGACAGTTTGTAATCAACAAATTAACTATGAGCACGTAGTTTCTTTTTGACTTATCATCGGGTCTGATGATATCACGGGAAACTAATTCCAAAGCGGGCGGCCTGATAGGGAAATAGTTAACTAAGAAGCCAGAATGCTTAATATGATTTGACAAATTAAATGAAATTAAAACAGTTGACATATTTTATGCTTATTTTATTTTTCACGAATACTCGTAGTAACTTTAAGAAGAGCGGTCCTGGCTAGTGTTAAGGCTTAAAAGTGAATTAATTTTTTTAATTACATTAAGCATTATATATGACGTTCCATCAACAGACGAGAAGAGCTGCTTGTACACAATACTTTCAGTTTTTTTTTTGAGAAAATTGACAATAATGACATATCGTTCTACTGCTCAATACACAGGTACAAGTTGTTTTGAAAAGGGAAACAATTAACGTGCGGAGAGATTATGGAAATTACACGTGTCGTTTCATGTCAGTTTAAGGAAAAGTGTATGGTGTGAGCAATCGCGGAGAGATAAATCAGAGTATTGGAATCGTTCTTATGTACTTCGTCACAGCATAAGCTGAGATGGTACCCAACGTTATTGTGGAAATTGCTACATGTCGCATGTGTATGGAGCTCATCTTTTATAGAAACAAGCTAGTCATTTCAGAAATATTAAAAGATATTTCTAGTCTTAAAAAACGTTCAGAAGTGAAGTGACGATTGAAATAATAAGAGAATAAATCAGGTTTTTTGGTTTTCATTTGTTATACCTATAAAAACTAAGTGGTCACCATTCTTAGGGAGATTCAGTACTACTAAATATATGGAATAAACACATTACACCAGTTATCTAAAGCTGGGCAATATTACGAGTACTTAGTACACAGAAAAATATTCTTGATTTCGGTGTAAATTATGTTCATCAAAATAAATAACTTTTTTATTACTGGGCTGCTGCTGGGATTAGGTTTACTTTTACTTCTACGATCAAGCTGGCCTTACGTGCAATGGTTCACATCAAATCCATTTGAGAACATTACGGAGAACTCTCAGGTATGCAGGTTTGCGCACGATGTTTTACTTCACTGAAAAAATAATTTTACGTGTAAAATTAGAACTTGTCTCCTGTGCAAAGTCGACATTTAAACTACTAAACCAAGACACCTTCAAAATTAATAATTTTATATATCATATGCTAGAGTTATCAGTTACCATTTGCTGAATTATCTTTTAGTTTCATGCTCATGTATTACGCCCTCAAATAATGAAACATCTGTTACTAAAAATACAAGGAACCACCACACAAAAAACACATACAGTAGCTCATTCGTTTCCAACATTATGCACTAGTATGAAATTATAAAGCGTTTTTAATATGTTCTCCGAAAACATACGATTTTACAATTAAAAAAAACCGTCGAGCGGAGCTCAATTTCCCAGGAACTTAATCATGAAGACACCGTTACTGCTCGCGGGAATGTTAAGGCAGAAATTTTGATTCCAAATTTCGGATATTTTTTCAAATTAGTAATGAATAAATTTACTTATATAGTTATATGTAGACCACGATTTATATATATATTATATGTAGAAAAACAATTTTAGCTTCCGATGAATGGACTAATGAGACAACAACAAGCTGGAACAAAAACTGGTTTAACGTAGAAACTTGCTCATCCAAAGACGGCACAACGGCCACTTGAAACAAATCGATATTAGCAACATCAGCAGAAAATTACAATATTTTTTTTCAATACCACTTCTAATTATCAAAATTTTTAATATCTTTCAACACACAATTCTGGATAATAAATTCCATATGAAGGCCTCCAATTACAAATCTCATTATCACGCAGCCGCAGAGACTGGTTCCTCAGTTCGATAGCCATGCACGGGATATTAGGGTCTTAACTACAAATAAATAATAAATTTGCAAAAAATGTTATAATCAGTTTTTCAATTTTTCAGTAGCAGTTCTAAAATATATCAGGTATTAAACATGACATGACTGTTCATAAATATCATTAACATCTAATTATGATTTGAAAATTTAACGTGAAGTTATTTTAAAGAGAACGGAGTGGAGGGTAATCAATTATAATTCCTTATGCCGTCAACACGTGTTTAATACTGTAACATAATTTTATTAAATTGTATTTTAGTTAATAATATTTTTATTTTAACAATCGTCCATTGCGATTTCTACTATTAGTGGACTCACTTTCTAACTAGGATTAGAATGTCTATCTTACTCCAAATATTTTTAATGTAAATATAATTAAACACTGAAGAAATTTTGATAAATACAAAATGAAGAAAACTTTATGAAATCATCTTTTTCCGGAGCATAATTCCGATCCATGAAAAAGATGAGATTATATTTTAGTGGGTTTTGATTGGGTGACACTAGTGACAAATTGTCTACATCAAATGAACATTTTGCTGACTCTGGGTAATGTTACTTCCCTTATATTTTTTCTTTTAATAGTGAGATTAAATCTGCCAGCAGCTTCGTTTTTATAACCAGTAGGCGAGTTGAGTATAAAAGATCTGTACTTCATAGACAGCGTTTTACTTTGCAGCTAATAATTAGTGTGAATTTACGTTGATGACGCCCAGGTTCAGGAAGCGGCACTTGTTGCGCTGGTATGTTAATAAATACTTTTATTTATTAAAAGTGCAGAGTTCCATTGAAGAAGGTGTTAAGCGTCTCTAAAGCTATGTATCATATAATTTTTTTATTTAATTTTTTTTCATATGCTTTCAAATCATTGCAAAGTAGATTAATAAAACCTCACTAACCGTATCACTTTCAATGCAAAATTAATACCAAACTTCTACCCAATTTGCATTTATATTTTTCGATCCGTACTGCCGTCTATGTCATTAGAGACAAATGATACAAATCACCTCACTTTATCGTTTACCAAATTTAACTTATTCGTCTAGTACAGCGATTCCCAGCCTGTGGTACGCATTGCCCTGGGGGTACGCGGGATCCCATTGGGGATACGTGAAAATTATATTGTTAAGTATATTTTCATAAATGAAAAGTCTTATAAAGAGGTACGGGGCGAAAAAAGGCTGGGAAGCACTGGTCTAGCAGATAGACCGTTATATCCTATAAGGGGTCCTGATTTTTAAGGGATAAACAGCCCAACAATTATTGGCACTGTAAGAGTGACAGTGATTATGTACAAAGATAGAATGATAATATCAGTTAGGTACCTATATTTTATAAAACCAAAGTCAAGTAGCCACACGACCTTTACAAACAAGAGGTCTATACATCAGATCGGATCGAGCACACGTCTCCAGTTTGAAACTTGTTATCTCTAAGAACCTATTAAATAGATATAGGAGGCGAGTCACGTCTGAGGTTAATGCGATGCCAAATCACCCTTGTTCTGGATAATTCTGTTTTGGAAATCGTTATTTTGTTTGAGCTTTGGATATTGAAGGGTTTATTTATCTTATGGGAGATGAATCGGTTCTAATTTCCAATGTGATTGCCTTTGTTGTGTGTGTGACTTTAAAGTATTGTAGTAGTAGCTGAAAGGCGAATCGAGATCACCGATGGTAAATTATCTGTCGCTTTTCTAGCAAAGATCGAAGCCAGGTAATTAATTTGTTGTATATTTTGACTCGGTTACTTAGTGTACGAGTAGCTTCACGTTATTAATAACAAATTGTCTAGTCCTAAGTAGTGTTTTGTCAGAATAGATACAAATAATACACAAGATGTAAAAATATTACTTGGTACATGCGTGTCCACTTTTTGAATAATATACATTTAGAGGAAGATCCTGCACAGCGCGAGGCCGTGACATAGCGGAACGGAAATTTTCCATTTCGTACGAATTTATTGGTTTATTTGGCTTTAGCTGAATATGTGTATATATACATATATGTATATAGTGTATGTTTATGTATGTATATGTAACTAAGTAGTTATAGTCAGCTGGTAGATATTGCTTAAGCATAAAGCTCGCCGTTTGTACCGTAATACTATGTTGTTGTGAAAAAAAGTTTAAATAAATAAGATATTGACGTACTTTCGAAAAAATGAAAACAGAAGAACTTATTACATATCTTGTTAAAATTAATTGATATAGTTGATAGTACCAGGGATTGCTTTATGGCAATTCATTGTTATTAAATTATTATTAATTTACTTTGCAACAATCCGCTAGCACAATGTATGATGGTATATATGTACTTCTATACATGTATAGAACTTCCCTCCCTCCCACAAAGGAAAACATGCATTTATGATAAATAAAATATGCACATATATAGCCCAGTTGGTAGTGACCCTGCCTGCCGAGCGTGAGGTCCCGGGTTCGATTCCCGGCCGGGGCAGATATTTATGTGACAGATAAATATTTGTTTTTGGGTCATGGGTGTTTTTGATGTGATAATTGTGTATGTCCATGCCACCCGCAACACAGGGAATCCTAGTGCGGGGGTGTGAGTGTGTAAACGTTTATTATTGATTGTTCATTTAATTTTTCAATATACATTAAGAGTCAGGTAAGTCGATTGAAAATAATATTTAAAATTTTATCGTCTTCCAGAGCATTGGAAACTCAAACATCTGGAAGATAAATTGATTCGCGATCGTATCACACGATACGCAGTGAGTGTCGGAAAGGTTCGCAATCGATTCGTTAAGGAGGAGAGTATGACATTGCATAAGGAGGTTAAGACATGTCAATCCGGTGATATATCTTCGAAGGAAAAACATCAGAGAGAAGAGACGAATAGGAGTATTGATGAGGGGATATCGTCGGCCTTGATTGATGTCATCCACAGATTTGAATGGAAAAGAGTAGTGAGGCAGATAGATGAGAAAATTGATAAGAATACGGGAGTAATTACAAGTCTTCGTGGTAAAAAGCTTCGTGACCTTGACAGTAGAAGAAGCTTAACGCAAATATTGTATTATGCTAGTGTATATAGGTGGATGAAACGTTATATCGTGTTCTTTCCTCATCCAATGGTAGAGGATAATTGAAATCAAGAATATGTGACTCAAATATAATTGATTTATTACTATGTAACTAGAAAATGTATAAATAATACAAAAATCTTCTTTGGTTAAAAACTAAATAAATGAAAGCCTAAAATATATTTCATAACAAGTACATTTAATTCATCTTACACATACAAAATTAGCTCGAAGCATGTAGACTAAGTTTTCGTCCTTGAAATATGAAACGTAAACTCATCTGGAACTCATTAGCGCAGCACAGGTATATCGTTAATTATATTTAGAACATACCGTCTGACACCCGGCAAAATATCTGTTTCTAATAAAGTTTTCGTTGCACTAAATCCTTCTAATGTAGATTCGTTATGTAAATCTTTATCGTTATCTCAGTGACCACCTCCTACCTCACTTAACACCTACCCTTACATGTTATGTCGTGTGTTTATGTTAACATCGCGGAGATAGAATTGAATTGAAAATAACGTTCACATGCAAAATAATTTTTCAAAATCAGAGTATCACTTATAATTAAATAAATAATATTGTTTATTAATTACAAATGTTGGTAAATTTAAAGCAAGGAGCCCTGGTTCCCGGTAAAGCGTGAAGTTATGACCTGTGAGGCAGTTCCTTCCCAATATTAATGTTACATGCAGTCTTAATTTTAAGTTTTCTCCAATCTCTCAATAAATTTATATTCAGGTAAAAAGAAAAACAAAAAGAAACTAAAAAGGAAAAACAAAAAATTAAAATGACATAATAACGGGATAGGTTTGTAAAGATAACAATAATGATATTTAATGATGATTTTGGTTATGGTTATGCAATGTTGAAAGGGTAAATTTATTTAAATATTTATAATTTCAACTTATCTGGGATTCTGTGAAACTCAACTGGTCATCAGACTCTGAAGATCAAGTCTATGAAATCGCCGTTATGCCACTAAAATGTAAGTGAAACGTTAATATATTCTGAATTTAATCCAGCGGGTGGTGCAAAAAGATTGTTTTCAATAGAACCGCCCAAGTTTACCGTTAATTTGTTGAGTTATCAAGATAAAATATAACGATAAAGATTAATTGTCATTGCGTCTAAAAATCGTATAGCAATTTCTGAAAAATTAATAAAATCCATCATATGATTTCAGTTTTATATCAGAACGAAAAAGGCAGATAGATAGTCAATTATTTGTCAATTCGACTCAACGTTTGAGATACAGCGAAAGCTGATTGCGGCATATGTTTGCGTTGTTAGCTATATGGCATAACAAGTTGAGGTGTTTAAAACATTACTATAAGTATTTTACATATACGAGTATCTCAATATTCAAAATAACCACAGCACGGCACAATACCGATTATACGTTAACGCTAAAAACACAAATCAAATGACCTAAATGTAACCCATATTGAATGCATAAACGACCAGAATTTGCTTGGTTATTAATCGAATGTAAATCACCTCTCGGTACAGTGTACGCTCCAATAAACTATTCCGTACATAAAACCGAACAATTTATGCACGGCTGTTGAATTTATCAAGGGAATTCAGTGTGACACGCGAACAGGAAATATGACTGACAACGTTGTAAACGTGGTGGTCACGTGCAATAATGATTGAGTTATTGTTATAAACTATCGTGTATTGGATAACGACCTTTATTCCTCTTATATTATATCCCAGTTATTAATGTTAAGTACTTTTTGTTTGAAATGTGAGTTACCTTTACATAAATATATGTGGCGTCGATAACAATAAATATGATGAAAATAAACTATTTTATTTCAACACTTTAAAATCATACGTCTATGTGCAAGATCGCAAGGGGAGCCATCTCCGTTTTCTCCCTACATCAGGCTCACATGCATACATCCATTTCTTTCTGTTTCTTATCTTCTATCCCACTCTGTCGTACTTATATTGTAAATACCTATTACATCCCACGTTCTTAGCTGTCCTGACCCACTGACCGCTCCCAGCCATAAGTTGCTCCAAAAAACAATCTAATAAACCATAATCACAAATCTTACATACGAAACAACATTTTTCTTTTCAGTACATCTTTCACGCTAACAATACATTCCTATACCAAATACATAGAATAACATAGGGGTAATTAATAATTATTCAGAAATACTTTCACATTTTTAACACAAACACCCACCACACATGTCAAAAATTTAATTTTCCATGTTACAATAAACATCATAATATTTCTTTATAATACCTTAACCAAATACCAATCGATTTTACAATTTTAACTGTTATCTTCAAACAGACTAATACTTAATCATTAAATTAATTCTATAATTTCCATTCAGTAGATATTTATTTTAACTGGTACTGCCTAAAAGAAAAAGTGAAGTTAAAAGTTAAAAAGTTTACTCTACTGATAAAAGAAGTAATTCCTAAAATACTCATACCAAAAGTTAACATTTGTGCACATCTATTATAAAATCACTAGTTTAATCCAATTTTTAAATTTACATAAATTGTTCTTAGTAGGTGACAAGTACGCAACTAATTTTACTTAACATAAGGTTAACATTTAATAAC
The DNA here is from genome assembly GCA_003671415.1 of Megathymus violae. Classification (NCBI taxonomy): domain Eukaryota; kingdom Metazoa; phylum Arthropoda; class Insecta; order Lepidoptera; family Hesperiidae; genus Megathymus; species Megathymus violae. Next base: position 7,110,724 of record PDGT01000007.1, read on the forward strand.
AAAAATATGAAAATTTACCAAGCTTTACATTCCTTTTTATTATTGAAATTGTCTTTATTTGACATTTAATAATTATGATTCTATTTTTATTTATTACTTCATTACAATAAATTTTTATCCTACCGGAGGGACCACTCGGCAAAGCTTCTTCCATTGTTCAATAGGGTGCACCACGAGCAGGGGAGGTTGGCTTGAACTTACGAATCGATGGTTCCCCTTTCAGCTGTTATTATAATGTCATGATCAATATTATTGTTTTCACTATAATTAACTTAAACATTAAGAATTTATACACGGCGTTCATGTTTATATTAGAATTTTCCAGTGATTAACAAAATATCAGGTGGGTTTCTAACGTATGAGATTTTAGACGTATGCCACGTTTAAGAAGATTTTTATAAAACAATATACAGAATTATCGAATTATTCAAATATTAGATATTATACAGAAATTAAGTCGTTCGGTATACATGAGGTTGAATTATCATCACACTTTGGCGTTTACTTTGCAAGTTACGTACCTAATGTTATATTTAGTTGTCTATTTATTAACAATACTGAAAGTAGCTTTATTAGTAGTTACTCCGTCGTAAAGCAAGTTCAGCAGTTTAGGAAGTTAGGCTATAAACTTCAGACAACATGCTGCTTTGCGAGCTGTTAGCATTAATAGTAAGGAATAGAAACTCTTTACCTAATTTGTACAACCGGCATCGCCTTACATACAAAGGTACTAATTTTACATGAGTGTGGAAACTTTTTTTTTATATTAATAGCCGACAAAGGAGCAGACGAGCCACCTGATGGTAAGTGGTCACCGTCGCCCATGGACATCAGCAAGACCAAAGGTATCACCGATGTGTTGTTGGCTAGGAAATGAGAAGAAGGTAAGAAAGAAAGTACTGGCTCACAAGCCCCCAGCCGGAACACGACGAGTCCTTTGGCGGCTGCTTCATTTTTATTTTATTATTTGCTGATTATTTTATTTTATTTGTTTAATGACAAAACTTACCACGTTCCTATATTAAAGTAACTGGAAATTAATTTAAACACAAACAAATCATTTTTAAGAAAACGGTGTAGCATTCGAATTCCCCCGAGCGAGATGTTCATATGCGCAGTAACTATATTTAGATATATATACTGTTTTATATATATATATATATATATATATATATACACACACACACTTATTGTACACATTTTATAGGACATCACTGTATTTTTATGATAAATTGATGGGTCGGTAAAAGTCTTTCATAGGCTATGGTGATTCCTAAAACTAAGAGAACTCGAAAGTTGTTGTAAAATAAAAATTTTAAACAGATTTCATGCACTATGGGTACATGTGCAATGTGATGCCACTTGCTCCAGGCACATGAAAATAAGCTATAATACAGCGCGGCATGTTGGTGCAATGCACTAACTGTTATCATGCTGAATCTCATTGAAAACATGAGTAAAGTAATATATATTTCGGCAACGGCCAGTAGTTTTAGCAACATTGTCGAACATAGCGTGGGCGTATAATCGTTTAACACTTTTAATTAATTGTTAACAAACACTTCACACCAGGCAAACGAAACAAGTAACAGTTCCCAGTGCGGAGGAACCGATCTCTTCTACCGCAGAATGTCAACTGTGGCTCCATCCGGCGTCACTCCACTAGCTAGGCTCTGTTGTAGCACGATGTTAGCCGAGTATCGACGTCATCGCGGCGGTGCTTGCCATCACTCGGACATCGTGCTGAGTTTCGTTTCACGTATATACTAGTGACCATCTCCGACATATAAATAAACAATTAACGTGAAATTCAAAATAATTTATTCATTTAGGTGTTCTGTTACTTCTACTACCGTTTTAGAAATGTGTTTTAACACAGAGGAGAAGAAACAGCAAACTCCTCAGCACATCTTTTAAAACGACACATGTCAATTAAAATTAACTTTTAACCTGGTTTCGACACTAATATGTCCAGGCGTCCTTGTCATGAATATATTCATCTATACCATAATAACCTTTACCTATATGCTGTGCTTTAATGTATCGCTTTAATGAAATTTACTTATGATCAACTCTAAGAGGACCATTTCAGTTCCAAAAATATCGTAGTATATAGTCAACTAAAAAAAAATATCCTGTACGCCCTTGCATCTACAGGAAATAGTACATACATAATAAAACACTTTTCAACGCAACTAGCAAGCTAAACGAGTAATTTTTGAATACATCATTTATTGTACTCACGCACGTCGTAATATATTAAGATTTTCCGTAATTCTTGCTTTACATGAACATGTAATGTCGAACGTAAGCGTACAGATACGCAACTTTGTGAAATAAATAAACAATGTCTAAAAGCAGCCTTCATATAACGACTCGTTTACGATATGATTTTATTATTGGTTATATGTAGCAAACGGGCATATATGGTCTAATTAATTTCAAAACCTTCAAGATCGTATTAAGTAACTGAAATACGAACGGTATACATCGCATTTATCCAGTTAACTGAATTACTGAACCTATGCTGTACACGTACTCTATTTATATCCCAATGATATCATAAGTGACTCCTATTAAAATAATTTGATCGAAGGAAGTCACCCATCCCTCAGTCTTTGAACATAGGCTTCTATTACTTGCACATCTCTGACCGAATTTGCGAGCCTTCTTCATTCAGTATATACCTTTTGTCTTATTTAAGTCATCAGTTCACTAGCCCCCATTTTTGTGATTCCCTTTATACAATTACGATTACGAATCTGGATTCGTAGGACCAAATTACGCCAGCTGTGCATCTCACGTATGTACTGCGTCAACATGTGTCATATTTATTAGCAGTTATTTTGTAATAAATTGCTCCGATTATCGATTCCGGATAATCGCTGGGTATCGATAAAGACTCGCAATATGGCGGAAGATCGAAAAAAACATTTTGATTTTGATATATTTCTTTTAACATTTATTGCCCGAGTGTACCTTTCATTACCTGCCCTAATTCGTTGATTGCGCCCGAAATATTATCCAACGTAAAATTCTATATAATCTTGTCCTAGAACAAGTTCGAAACTTAAATACGTAAATGGTATAGGACCGTAACAACGAAATCTAGCATTGTCCATAGATGATTATCACCACGACTTATCAGAAAGTCGTGGGGTGTGAGCGCGCATATACCGGTATGTAATCGACCTTGATTAATGTACACAGTATATTGAATGTATTCAATATAGAATTCTCTTTACTGACTTAGATTTCATTATATAACTCATACTTATAAGTCGTATTTATTAATATGGAACCTTACGTAATATACATGTAGTTAAATTATTACAGCAAAAGCCAAATATTCTAGTGATGTTTTAAAAAGTTTGTATTAAGAAGTGCCGTTTTTGTTACGAAATTTTAACATTATGTTGTACATTATATAACAACAGATAATATTTCACATTCGAAATTGCACAGCGATTTGTAAATTTGTAATTTTGTAAATTTCTTTCTTCTTTCTTTCTACTTTGACTTAATTGTAATCAAAACATTCCATTGTTGTTTTTAGTAATAATTATACTTTATACATATTACAGTCTTGACTTAATGAAGAAAGAAGAAGTATAAAAAATTAATAAGTTATGTAAAGATCACTTAAACTTCTACGATACACAAAATTGAGAGGGTAGATTTGATATTAAATACTGAGGGTACTCTTGCATAATTACGGGAACTTGCCTGACTAGTTACGTTGAATCTAGAAAGAGTATCCTCTAGACTTTACTGAAAGTTTTGAATGTGTTTTGGTTGTCATTATCTATGCAAAGGATCAAAAATTGAGCCGGAGAGGATACCAAACCCTTTACTAGTGCTACAATATCTCGAGTGTCCTCTACAATATCATGCAGAAGAAGCGTCTTTCTTCTTCTAATCAACTAAATGCAATGAAATTCCATGCTTAAAAACTCAATTCGGTTTCCACGACGCCTTGAAAGAATCTGTGACAAAATTATTGAAAGAAGCCCAATCTGTAGTATGCAAAGTTGTGAAAGCAGCGCACTTGTAGATTTTTGGAGTTCTATTGTAACTCTGTAATACATTAGTTAAATGTTTCACTCTTAGCTATCATGGATTTGATATAAAATCCATGGCCTGGAACAGTATCTAATTTACATATACAGCGAGGGAATTATGCCAACCTTTTTGGTACTGCACCACAAGGATTTAATTATATACATTTATGGTAATTAATTGTATTATTTTAATTTAATTTTTAACATTTGTAATAAGAGTCAAATTAATTATAATAATAAACCCAATTTATCTACAGATATTTTCGATTTCCCGTGAATTTTTTTTAAGTATTTAAACACCATTACGAAGTAAACACAAGTGTTCCGTTTTAGTTTAAAAAAATTAAGTTTTTTAGTTTCTAAGGAGTAATTGTTGATTTTAATTTTAATCGTTTGTAAAATAAAAAAAATCCGAAATATTTATCTGCGGTAGATGTACAGGTTTATACACGATACGTATTTTTTTTTTAATTTAAATAGCCGAGAAACAAGCAGACGAACCACCTGACGGTAAAAGGTCAGCGTCGCTCATGGACATCAGTAACGCTAAAGGCATCGCTTAAGCGTCATCAGCCAAGAAATAGAGAAGAAAGTAAGAAAGAAAGTACTCTCAACCCCCCGGCTGGAACACGACGAGTCGTTTGGCGGCTGACTCAAGCAGGAGGGTGGTAGCTAGCCAGGCAGGCTTCACGGAAAGATAATAATACCAATAATAATATTAATGACTTAATAATAATACTGATAATATAATCCTTATGCGAAGCCTTATCACCAAGCAGGCTGGCTTCTGTCGCCTCTTACACCCTGTTCTGCCAGCATGAGATTGGGGGAGTATTCTAGACCGCCGTAATACAGCCAAAATAAAACGAAAGAAAATATATTTATCATTTCATCTATTTGAAAAGAAGCGAAGCGAAGACCAGTGTGATCAAAATGGGTCATTCCGGCGCACTTAATAACGGTGATGAAATGACTTTTGAATTTGAAACACTATTTAATTACAAAGTTTGAACGCAATTCGCTTTAATAAAGTTCTGGGCGGTAATAGAGGAAGCCCGCCTGCCAACGCGGCATTGGGTAACCAAAGAAAAATACGCGGGAACTCGTACGACTTCGTAGCTCAGTTGGTAGCGTAGGTTGGTAGCGACGTACTTTGAATCCCTCGCTACGCTAAGGATCCTACTCTAGAATCCCGAGCCACGCTCGGGCTAAAATTTACCACACTGCAGGCATATAGAACCCTAATGATATTGGAATTTTTAGATGTATTTCAAAGGAAGATTTTTGTACTAATGATATCTAAAATATTTACCTTGCTTACTTACTACCGTGGCCTTAGCTACCTAGTTCACTATCTATTTATGTTTCCCAAAAAATGTTTATACCTGCTATTGTATGAATTTAATAGAAGTGTAAATTATTAAAGCTTTCGCCTCAGGCTGATATGGCTTATTCAAACAGTAAAGAGCCATTACTAGAGAAAAACTTTTTTAATTTCACCGCGACTAAAGTTTAAGGCAAACGCACACAGGGGCTATTTGGAAATGTTTAATACGGAGCCTGAGTATCTAACATTGACAGCTCTATAGATTCTAAATGATGAAAAAAAAGGCATTATTTTAGTATTCTTGGAAAAAACCCATTACTTAATTATTAATTTTCTATGAATCGCTTCATAACTATATTTTTGTTAACAACGTATTACAGTGACATAGTATTTCTGCCGTACTAGAGACTAGTGCCTTTCTGCTAGAGTCACACGTTTCGTTTATAATTAACAGTTAATTCTTGTGGCAATATTATTCTCCTCAAATTACTAATCTTACCTACCCGCGAAGATGTCTGAATATAAGGCCAGCAAGGTAATCAATATACCTATATATGTTTCGTCTTCTTGTGTTACATGTCATAGTAAAGTTTTTAAAATTAATATGAAAAAATTTTTGTTAAACTGTTGTTCCCTGCAAGATAACGGACGAGGCTTAATTCCGGTAAAGCAATCATATGGACGAGGTTTCAGTCAATTTTGGGCTTAAACAATCCTTAAAAGACATGATGCATAAGACAACGAGAAACCATTGTAATTAAATTCCCTTGTATTCAGCTTAATAATATAAAAGCTAAAAATAACAAAAGCCTTGTTCCCGGCGTCCATTCAATAGGACAGAGGTGCGAATCATCAACCTTCAGTACTTGTAGAAGCACTACTACAAATCAAACACTTATTAATACTCCACAGCTGTGCGTTTTACCTGAACGTGCGAAGCAAAAATTCTTTGCATTCACTCTATTCAGGTTGCCTTTACTGTCAAATTAAGGCCGAAAAAAATTATTGTAATTCCAATCGTCGTTAATGGACGTAAAATTTAATATAACCTCCGCTGTTACGAAAAATTTTCGACTTAGACATGAATTATAAATTTTTAAATATTCGGTGTAAAGGTAAAATATTTTAGGTACATTCCGGACTCAATCTTTTGGACCCATTTAAAACTTAGATAATATTGTTTTTGCTAATTGGATACTACCCTACTCCGTGACTGGGCTTTCTTTCTTCTCATTTGCTGGCTGAAAACGCATCAGTGATACCTTTGGTCTTGGTGGCTCGTCTGCTCGTTTGTCGGCTATTAACATAAAAAAAAATTGGGTAAGATACAGAAAAATCATGAGTATCTGGCACAGTTAAAATAGACAAATCATGTTCTTTAATTTATTCTTGAACGAATGCAGTAAGTTGGCAGGGCGAGTACAATGAGGTATAGAATTCCATGGATAGTCAAAGCAGTAAAGGATTTATGATAAAAGTTGGAAGAGTGAATAGGAGTGCGTAAAGAAAGGTTGTGGAGCGAAGGAAATTATCACTATCGCGCATCGTATATATAGACTGAAATCGGTATTTATAGCGGAGCAGACTGATTGAATAGTACGCAGTAAAGAGAAGAAAGTATCCGTGTAACCCATCAGTATTCGGAAACATGTTCTTATTTGGCGAGCGAATTTGGGGCAATTTAATCTATAGATTCTGGAAACGGTCAAGCTTGTTCTATCGCTCCGCAGTAATACTACGATAGTAAATATCCTCGTAGTCAAGTACTGGAAGAATCCGAGGTTTTTTGGTAATAAATCGGTATAAGTATTGCATTCTATGAAGAACGCCCACAGCAGCAAATTACTTACAAACTTGGCCAGTATGGCAAAATAAACCTAAGGAAATGCATATTAAATTATTTCTACATACTCGCAGCTGACGTAATATAACAAAATAAGAATAAATATAAGTAATATATATTATATGTATATTTTTTGAGAAAAAGCTATAATAATGTTCAAAGTTAAATAATAACAGTCGAATTTCCTTCATTGAGGACCACTAATAATATAATAATAATCTTAAATACATACCGTAAAATATAAATCTAAATTAGATACCCAGACTCAAAAAAATAAAAGTTTTGTATTTGAATATTATTCATAAACGAAATACTAGTGCATTAACCGTTTAATCAATAATGTGGAACAACTTCTTAGTAGCATACAATAAAATAATCAACAATAGAAAAATACTGTAATAGTCAATGTTTTTATTCAAAACATATTGAATAATACACCGGTTTTAACTCGGGAAACAATTTCTAATTATAAAAATAACTAAAAAACATTTCGTGTCTTTTATGAATTTTGATCTCGTATACGAAACAATACCGTAATAACAAATGAAAATGGTTTTATGATGACTGATTTTTCACATAAAAAATACGGTAATACAAATCAGAAACAGAATGATATCTTCCTTTTAATCATATTTCACGTACAACTGAAAACAAAAGACTGAACATTAAAAGACACAATGAGCGCTGCTTGCGTTCATTGTAAAACAAATACAAAGCTCTTTGTTCTAACAAAGAAATAAACAATGACATTAAACAGAATACCTAAATACTAAACTCAAATAGTTATTCAATGAAGTAGTACTCCTGTTAAAAAAACCCGCACAGAACAGTCAGTTTTACAACTAAAAAAATATATAGTTAGTTTTAAGTAAATAAAAGCTATAGCAGCAGACTACAATAATTACGAATGCAGTTTACTTAATAACTACTCGTATGTTTAATAGAAAATTGTTATGAAATCCCACATGGAGTTTAACAAAGCCTACCGCACGCGGTTATCCTCGCTTTAACGAAAGCTGTGACCAGAGTTGTAGCGGAAAGAATAGCTGGAATATAATAGGTCTCTACCTATGAAATTGCCGTTTTTCATGAAATAAATGAAGCGTATTTTTTTTCTATATTTTTTATTTCTATTAATCAAAGTAATCACCCATGCAATCAATGCATCTTTGCCAACGCATTGGTAGCTTATTGATGCCCTGTTTTAAAAAAATCAGCTAGACGGGAGGCAACAAATTCTTCAAAGACATTTTGTACTGCCTCTCGGGTATTGAATTTTTTTCCCGCCAAAAAGTTATTCAAATTCTGGAAAAAGTAGAAGTCTGTAGGCGCAAGGTCTGGTGAGTACGGCAGATGACGGAGAACTTCCAACCCCAGCTCTTGTAGCTTAGAGACCGTCTATTGTGCAGTATGAGGTCGCGCGTTGTCGTGGAGGAGCAGTGGAGCCGAACGATTGACCAAAGCTGATTGGAGACGTGCGAGCTTCGCCATCATTGTGTTCTGTTCTTCACAATACACATCTGCAGTAATGCTCGTCCCGTTTGGTAAGAAGCTGTGTGTAGGCGATGCCTATAAATATTTTATTTTATTTTTTAATTTTGCTATGAACCTTATATTCTTTTAAATGTATTAAGAAAACAGTACTTTTAAATTTAGAAGACAGACTAATTTTTCATGTATATGACAGTTAGATGAAAATAAAAGGACGGCTTTCCATCGACACGGCATTTTTTGTGGTTTGATTTTAACATATTTTTCGTGTGTGCGCTACACTGTGATTAATTACACCCGCGTTAGACCACCAAACAGTGACTATCACTTTTCTAGGGGTAAGTTTTCGTTTAGGGCATTGTTTGGGTGCTGAACCAGGGTCCAACCAACTTGCTGACCGCCTACGATTGTCGAACAGGATCCATTTCTCGTCACAAGTAACAATGCGGTTCAGAATTGATTCATTTGTATGCCTGTTGAGCAGTGCAAGGCACGTCTCGACGCGTACTTCCCGCTGGCGATCATTAAGTTCATGGGGTACCCATTTGTCAAGCTTTTTTACCTTGCCAATTTGACGCAAATTGACCAATATTGTTTTAATGCTAATTTCGAAAGCTGCTGCTAATTCAGCCGTAGATTGAGTTTCATCAGCTTTCACAATCGCCTTTAATTCGTCATTGTCGACCAAAGTTTTTGGACGACCACGGGGATCATTTTTCAGGTCAAAATTTCCAGAACGGAAGCGGGAAAACCAATAACGGGTGGTGCGTTCGTTTGTGGTGTTCCCTCCGAAAACGTCGTTGATGTTGCGTGCCGCTTGTGCCGCTTTGCTGCCACGACGGTACTCATACTCCATAATTACTCGAATTTTTAACGTATCCATGATGACGAAAAATGTTTAAATGCGTTGAAAATAAAACACTAACTATTAAACAAATGACGATTTTAGAAAAAAGAATTCCATGTTTTAAAAATAAAATTAATTTGAAATTAGAATAATCAGCCAAAAAAAAAATATTTTGATATGAAATGGCCAGTACAGCAAAACGGCAATTTCATAGGTAAAGACCTATTATTACATTTTTTTGAACTTAAACGATGTTTTAATTAACATAGTAAAAAAAGTTGGTTGTCTCTAAAGTAGTATTACGGACGATAATTTTATGTGATAACGTCATAAGTAAACATTGATGAAAAATTGCATACTTTTATGAATTGAAATGAATTATTATCACTGAATTATCATTATTTTGTATAATACATAGAAAGAGTTAACTCCTTATTTTAATTAATCGAAAAAAAAAAAATTAACCTTTATTTCCACTCGTTAATTCAAATATTTTTTTACTTAAATTATGCAGATTAATTACACGTAATAATGTGCTATTAACAATTTATTTACTACTTATATACATGTGTGATATTTATAACGCATCGGCCGATGGAGTGGAAGAGAGATAGATGCGTCACAAGCCGAACGCTTAGGCCGATCGTGCCTCTCTATTGCTCTATTGCTTGTTCTGCGCTCTTGCTTGCACACTCGGTTCATGCGGAACGTGACAGTGAGTCATGCTTTTTCGTGCGTGCCCCCGGCGTTCATCGATTTATAAGACGTTATAATTATATTTATAAGACGTTACGTTGAAACGCATATATTGTGTAATTATAAAAATGTTATTAAAATAACAGATTCTTCATCGATTTATAAGCCTTAAAATGACATATTCTCGATGTGGTAAATACATATGTAAATTCACTTAGTGTAATAAATGCATTAAATACATTTGTGAAAAAACGTCAAACAAAACTTATATTACTTTGCCATTTCGTACCACGCTTACTTTTAATGTATCCTAATTATTTTGATCTTTCTATCAAATCCTTATAGCACAAATAGTAACAGAATAACATTATAATCTACATTTGATTATTAAACTGGGTTCGTATTTAATGGAGCATTTTTCACAATATGCTTCAAAATTTAATCAGTTAATATGATGTCGATATAATTCAACAAATCAGCAGATATTTATTGAATTGAAGTATTTATGGTTAGAGGACCCGAGTTATCAATCAAAATAAGGATTTTTTTATTGAAAACATGTAAGAAATAAAGTTGTAATTTTCTTTATTTCAAATTAAGAAAATAAAAAAATTGTTTCGGCTATACTGTATTGTTTAATAAGTTATTATTTTTTTCGGTTTATAGTAACAGTTGACAGTGAAATACAGTACAGCTACTGTTGTATTTTTATTAACTATGTATTTATTCTATTTCTGTTCAAGTAGCACCATAAATGAAATTACAACTTTGATAGTCAATTTATTATTAAGTACGTGATGCAGGTTATTGTTTTTTTGTATCCAACCTCAATGTGTAATTGTTATAAAGCCTCAACTGTAAATTAAACTTGCGTTTACATGACATATATACATTGAAACTAATAGGCGTAATCGTATACAGGGTGTCATAGTTAAAGAATCATTGATTTATTATTTTGATGTAAAAATTCGATATCTGAAATAAGCCATCTATTGGTAAATGCTTACTGCCACTAGTGCTTGTTCGTAACATTACCAAAATACGAAACGAAAGCTCTTGTCAATACTTCGAGTCTGTATGTGTGACTGAATAGTAGAAGAAAACAATGACCTTCATTTATAGAATATCTAAATTAATAAATGATTTTATCACTAATATTGTATTTTACACCAGTCAATAGAAGGTCAAATGAAAAGTTTGTTGATGTAGCGGGTGATACTGTCCCCACTAACTGAGTCCGAATGGTCTTCAAGAGGATGTCAAATAAAACAATTATTTTCTGTTATTTACCAAGTATTGAAGAGGACTGGTTGATTTATTAGGACCTTCGCTTATATTTATATTGCCGATTACATTTAGCTTCGACTAATAAGATAAATTATTATTTATTATACAATAAAAAAGGGTTAATTTTCCACCAATCAAATTTGAGCGCGCAAAAGGACAAGAATGATTATGTCTCGCTTCCATCTTCTTGTGTGGTCGTCACGTCGCAGCGCTTCGCTGCTGGCTGGACGTACATATATATATGGCTCGGAAGGCGGCGCGCGAGCGGGGTCGTGTCCGATGTAGGTTTAGAGGCCGTATGGCCAAAACAAACCCCGGGGGTGTTTAGTGGGTAAGCCCCTAGGTTTATCGGGAGTCCCACATAACCAGCGCAGTATATATATGTATATAATTCCAGGTTGACTGGGAGAGAATTCTTCTAGCAATAAGTCCGCCATTTGTTCCTTTACTATTATATAGCGCATTCAACTGAAATAAATAAAAAATAATAAATTCGTAGAGTGTCTTGCAAAGACAACAAAAACACTTTTATCTATACTCACACTGCTATAGTAGGGATTCGATATGATGTACAGCGTGATCAGAGAAGAATTTTTATTCGTATCTGTCGCATAATCACCTTAGTGAGGAAATCACAATATCCTTCACTGAGTAAACCCCATTATCACTTACTGTGCCACAGACCTGATTTCTAATAATAATTTTTTTGGATTACATAGAAATCAATAAAAATATGTATATTCTTCCTATCACAATATCGCTCGCAGTGTCACCGTACCCCAAAATAATTATGATGAACTTAAGCCTAGATAATTAGAAACGGTAAGTAGACACATAAGTTCGCGTACTTATTCCTAATTGGACTTTTTCTGACTTTAATTTGACGTTCCTTTACGGGGAACGAGAAACGGGGGCGCTTTGTTATTTTTTTTGCATTCGTACATATTTTCGTGTTTGTTGCAAACTTCAGATAATTAATGAAAGTGTCCAATTAGTACATACAAAATCAGGTCGAATGTTTTATGAGAAGGACATTTGAAACAGAGAAATTTTGTTGTTTACTATCAAGTAGTTTTCCACGATATGCAATGGGGTTTTGTTACTTTATCTAACCTTCAACTTCTAAAGTTTTAATTAGTTTTATATTCGGGAGTATCTAAAGGGTCAGTTAATTTTGATAGTGTTGTGATTATGAAATAGACACAGTATCGTCCCACAGTCCCTAGTATAAGTCCTTTTACATTTTTTATTTAAAATCAAAGTTTTTCAAATCAAACCTTACTATGATTCGTATTTCAAAATTTGCGTAACTATTAAGAGGCTCGCAAGATAAGACAGGTAGCAATCTCCACTGTTAATCCAGAACTACCAACCATAACTAACCATAAATCTTAAAGGTGAAATATAAAAATCTTGGAGATTTAATGATTGAAAAATAAGTATAGGAACTCCTATAATAGATCCAATAAATACGAAGGCATGTTGATTTCCTCTATCAGTCATGGTAGGCGTGAGTGAAAAGGTTTATCCAGCAATCAAGTACTAGTTTGATGACTTAATTTATTTTTTAAAACACTTCGTCGAATCAATCGCAACGCTATTTCAAATTATGCGTTCCCGTGAGAAATATGCGCAAGCTCAACTTTAAGCAAAATAAGCCCCATTAATTGCGCTTTCCCACTTTATATCGTCGTGTATTAACTACACAGCGTTACGCAAAGAAAGGGGGAAATTCGGATGTTGCTGTCTGAGATCTGTACGTTTACTTTTATAAAAATTGATGGCGATGTTAGCCGAGCGCCGGCAGATAGTATTATGTATTAGCACAAATATTCTAATCTATTCGCATGACCAGTTTTCACGCAAAAATCACTAAATACAATATATACCAAATATGTGTTCAAAGTATATATCAATTCTTTATCCATTTCTTAATTACATAATTATTAACTCATTATTCACACTTCATACGAAACCTGAAAATCTTATCACAGGTATAGTCAATGCAATCACTTAAATACTTTGTGGGTATAGGTGTTAGCAATTTAAAACCAAAGTCTTCAAACCGTACACAGAGTTTATTGCTAATTACACATAAACACGGAGAAACACACGAGCACCAAGTTATAGCGTGATTATATAAGACGACAGACTAACTTAAGATAAATTAGCGTTGCGAGCAAGCCCTTCGTAGAAAACGTATGTGAGGAGTCGCACCCGCAGTCGTCCGTCTATCGCAAGCTTTGCGAGCCACTACTTATTGGAAGGTGCGTATGAGAGGCGAAACGATAAACGCGTCGCGAACGGCGTCGATGGGGATCGAAGATTCCCGATCATGCCGAGAGTAATCGCTACATCAGCCTCCCTGGAGACCTTTAAGGTCGAAAATAATCTGGAAATCGTACCTGACGACCGAACCGTGTAGTTTTGTGACTTCGATCTGTATCAGATTCGTTCTCTATGTCAAGTATGTATGCTTTATGACCGTTTTATGTACAATTTCAATTTTAAAATATTTATCGTGACGTTCTAGTACCTTGTACGGTCCAGCGTAGGGCTGTTGCAAGGGTTTCCTAACAAAGTCTTGCCGAACAAAAACATGCGAACATGTAGACAAGTCTTTATAAACAAATATTTTGTGCGAACCATGGCGGGCTACTTTTGACGGTTGAAGTGTTTTAATGTGTAATCGTAATCGCATCAGGAACTCGGTGTAATCCGGCACCAAACTATTAGTATTCGATTCAAAGAATTCGCCAGCCAATTTCAACGGTTCACCGTATACTAGTTCGGCGGTTGAGGCTGATAAGTCGTCCTTCCAGGCACTACGTATACCTAGTAATACTAATGGAAGTATCTCCGTCCAACTATCATTTGAATGGCACATAATTGCAGCCTTTAACTGTCTATGAAAACATTCTACCAACCCATTTGCAGCTGGGTGGTAAGCCGAGGTTTTAAAATGTAACGAACCTATTATAGCTGATATTTGCTGAAACAAATGTGATTCAAATTGCCTGCCTCTATCCGTTGTTATTCTTTCGGGGCAACCGAATCGTGAAACCCATGAAGCGAGGAAAGCCTTTGCCACACTCTCAGCCGTAATATCAACAAGCGGCATTGCTTCAGGCCAACGTGTGAACCTGTCGACCGCTGTCAAACAGTACCTATAACCGTTTGATACAGGTAACGGACCCATTAAATCTACGTGTACATGTGCGAATCTTGCTGATGGTACTGAAAAATCGTGTATAGGTGCGTGTACGTGACGAGACACTTTTGACTTTTGACATGCTATACACGATCGCGACCACATTCTACAGTCTTTACGTACACCGGGCCATACGTACCTCTCGGCAACGAGTTTAACGGTAACTCTGGCGCTAGGGTGGCTCCTACCATGCAAAATATCAAACACTTGTTTACGGAATTCGGTTGTAATAAAAAACCTTCTAATTCCAAATGATACATCACAATATATTTGAATGCTGCCGAAATTCATTTTTTGCAATTGTAATAACGATCCTTTTTTAATTAAGTTATTTAACTCTGTATCTGTAGATTGCGAGGCAGCTAATGAATTTAAATCTACTGCGTGCGATATGGCATCCGTTTTAGAAAGTGCGTCAGCCACTACATTATACTCTCCCGCGATGTATCTAATATCTGTTGTAAACTGAGATATGAAGTCTAAATAACGAAACTGACGTGGTGAGCATTTATCGAGGTACTTTATAAAAGCTGATATAATCGGTTTATGATCAGTGAGTAGAAAGAACGGCTTTAATTCTATCATATAGCGAAAGTACTTCACGGACTCATAAATAGCTAATAATTCCCGATCATAGGAACTATACTTTTGTTGCGCCTTGTTTAGCTTTTTAGAAAAGAAACTTAGTGGCTGCCAATTGCCTGCAACTTTTTGCTGCAAGACTGCACCAATCGCATTGTCGGTGGCGTCGGTAACTAGCGAAAGGAGAGCCGTGGAGTCCGGCTGTGCTAGGAGAGTAGCGCTAGCAATACTTGATTTACAAGTATTGAAAGCTTCCTCTAGCGCTGGATTCCAATCGATGCTACTGTTATTCTTCACCGGTGTACCACATAATAGTGCATGGAGAGGTGCCTGTATGTCAGCAGCGTTCATTATGAAACGGCGATAAAAGTTAATTGCTCCTAAGAACCGACGAAGCTCTTTAATAGTCCTAGGTTTTGTATAATTCAGTATAGCCTGGACTCGGTGTTGTAGCGGTTTCGTACCAAAACGATTGACTACGTAACCTAAAAACTCGACTTCTGGAACGGCAAAAATACACTTATTCGTATTAAGCAATGTGCCATGTTCATTAAAACGTTCAAAAATAATGTTTAAATGTTTTTGATGTTCCATTTCATTCACAGAGGCTATTAATACGTCATCGATATATGAAAAAGCGAAGTCTAGGTGCTTTAACACTTCGTCCATAAATCGTTGAAATGACTGGGCGGCGTTACGTAAACCAAAACTCATAAATGGAAATTCAAACAACCCAAACGGCGTTGTAATGGCCGTCTTTGGAATATCCTCTACTGCAACAGGTATTTGGTTATACGCGCGTACTAAATCTAATTTTGTAAAAATTGTACAGCCGTAAAGATTATGTAAGAAATCTGATATGTGTCGTACCGGGTACCTATCTGGTATCGTGCGTGCGTTAAGGGCGCGGTAGTCTCCGCACGGTCGCCAACCTTTGCCTTTTTTAGGGACTAAGTGTAAAGGGGATGACCATGGGGTTTCCGATCTACGAGCAACGCCGATACGCACCAAATGTTCAAATTCTTGTTTAGCGATTTTAAGTCGATCCGGCGCTAAACGGCGAGGTCTAGCAGCTACAGGCGGTCCCGGAGTAGTACGAATGTGATGTTGAGTTTTGTGTTTTACGATGCGTTCGCGGGGATCCCCTACTGGTCGTGTAATGTCAGGAAACTTAAGTAACATTTTATGATAAGGGCTATCACCGGCAACTGCTTTTATTTGAGGGCAACGACAAGTATAAGCGCTCAAAGCGGCTGATGTAAGCGACGTTTTTCCGTCGATCAAACGCAAGTTGCGAACATCCACTAGCAGGTTATAGAATGAAATGAAATCAACGCCTATTATAGGCTTGCTCACATCGGCTATTACAAAGCGCCACGTAAAAGCACGGCGTAAATTTAAATCTAAATTAAGGATAAGCCATCCATAAGTTGCAATAGTTGTATTATTAGCTGCATATAGCTCATAGTTGGTTTTATATCGACGTTCGTTTCGTAAATATTTAATCGGATACACACATAAATCCGAACCTGTATCAATTAAAAATCTAATGTTTGTATTTTTATCCGTAACAAATAAGCGGCTTGGTACAGAATTTACACAGTCACTCGCCGCGACTAACGACCGCTCGACTCGTTATTTTAGTAAGAACAGGGAGATCTACACTTAGCTGCTTTGGCACCAAACTTTCTATGGTACCAGCAGTTCGGATGTACTGAAGACCTGGAATGACCTCTCGGCTTGTAGCGACGCTTACTCGAAGACCTGGATCCTAACCGGAACTGATGATGTTGTCGTCCTCGTGATGAGTACATGGATTCCACTTTCATTGTAAGCTCTTCTAGTTTCTTACTAACATCGTCTAAAATGCTGGACGTAGAAGCCGTGGCCACTTGTGGACTCGTGAAATGAGGCGATGCATCCATTATATGATCAGCTAGCTGTGCAACTTTCTCCAGGGTAGTGTCTGTCTGTGTAGCAATAATCGCTTGCACAAAACTGGGGGGCCTATCAGCCCACAGTGTACGTAAGAAATCTTCACTAATCTCACTTTCAGCGAGAGAAGAGGAGGTGTCGAAGAAATTGACTGGGTTTCCTATCACCCAGCTCTGCCTTTGATAGTAATTGGCGTACACGATTTTCTTTAGACGCGGACAATCGAGCCAATAATTCTGTTTTAATTTTCTCATATTTATCAGTGACTGGCGGTTTCGTAATAATATCCTCCACTTCTTCAGCGTACTTGATATCCAACAAAGAGATTACATGGTAAAATTTTGTGACGTTAGATGTTATATTCGATAACGCGAACTGCCCGTCGAGTTGAGCGAACTATAATGCAGCTTTGTTAGGCCAAAATGGCGGCATCTTTACACCTACGCGGCACAGTGAGTCATCGCCTCCACCAATTTTTGAATCTTCTTTCGACATCTTTGCAGTATGATGATGTTTTCACAACGTTCATGGGTCACCAATTATGCGGGTATAGGTGTTAGCAATTCAAAACCAAAGTCTTCAAACCGTACACAGAGTTTATTGCTAATTACACATAAACACAGAGAAACACACGAGCACCAAGTTATAGCGTGATTATATAAGACGACAGACTAACTTAAAATAAATTAGCGTTGCGAGCAAGCCGTTCCAATTTTTTTTTTTTTTTGCGCCCAGAAGATGGAAAATGGGCTACCCTCCGGAAAAGCGCGGGAGAGGGGTGGTGAATGCTCCTAGCATACCAACGCAGCCAGCTGCGCTGGTTATGTGGGACTCCCGAAGGCCTACCCATTAAACACCACCCGAGTTGGCTTTGGCCTTGTGGCCTCTAAGCCTTCATCTGATGCGACCCATCTTTAGAGAAGGATAGGGTGCTAGCGGCACTCCCGAGGGAGCATACGCTTGTTGTTAACACTGAAGGTGTTGTCGAATGGTGAGACTATGTGGCGTCTTAAGGACGCTACTAACTGATATTGTTTGAATTCTTGACTATGGCCGCCAGACGGTGGTCCAAGTCAGAAGATATCTTGTCGGGGGGATTGGTGACATCGTTTCTTGGCCGCCGGATTTGGCGGCCTGTAAGACTAGGGGCGGTGTAGTCCGCTGCCTGCCTGATGAGTGGATTAGTATGTTCCTCTGAGGATTTAAAAAATTTTGTGCAATAATCTTTAAAGGATTTTTGAATTATCGGAAGCTGGAGATCGAAGTGCAGGTCGGCGTTCCTCACGCACCAGTGGGCGTTGGTTGCTCTCCTGCAAAAAATGTTGCGGACAACTTGGATGGGATGAAGGATTTTGGGATCGGCGTGTGCGAAAACAGGGGCGGCGTATGACATCACCGGCCGTATGCAAACCTTATAGAGCGTTCGCTTGTTTCTGAGGGACATCTTACTATGCCTTCCCAACAGATTGTTGAGTCGGCCCATATAATATCTGGCGGAGTTGGTGACTTTACGTATGTGCGGTCTAAATGTTAGTCCGGAGTCGAGTGTTACTCCTAAGTATTTGGTTGTGGTTTTCCACGGGACAGGGGCACCTAGCAACCGGATGTTAGGTTCGTCATGTCTGCGTCTAGGTTTCAAGTGAAAGTATACCGCGGTGCTTTTGTCTGCGTTGACTTCGATTCGCCATTTGGTGAACCATTTTCCTAACTCGTCTACTGAGTGTTGGAGTCTGGAGAGGACCGGATTTATTTCC
>PDGT01000007.1:7130790-7182144 GCA_003671415.1 Megathymus violae
CTTCGCGGCGCGTTTTGTTAGGCGCTTCGTGCGCTTGGACTCGACCGGCTGGAAGGCCTGGTCGTCGGACTGCGACGGCGTTACGGTACCGTCGTCGGATAACCCTAGCGAGCCATCCGACTCGATCGGACGCTTACGCGACGAGATTGAATGGGCGTCGGAGAATTCGACGTCGTGGGCCGGTGAGGCGTCAGGGGACGCGGGTGAGTCAGTCTGTGGTTTGGTCGTAGCGAGAGCTTGGATTACCGCTTTCTCGTCTAGCGGCGTTTTCATAAACGGAGACAAAGCTTCGAGGATGCGACGTAGGAACCCTAGTTCGGATGGATTCATCCTCCTAACAATCCTCCCTGCCGCGGCAGGGAGAGACTCAAGAACGAACAACGGAATCTAAAAACAAAAATGGAACGAGCGAAACTACGAAAACAGTGACTATCCCTAGCGGAAATAGCCACTAACCGTCACCCTGGGAAGGCCCAGTGCAGTGGGATCGGGTCTCCGGTTTCTCTCAGTCCGAGAGGACTGAGAAGCGCACCGGGTCAACGCTAGCTGGTTTCGTTGTCACCGTTAGGTATCCACCAACTCAAACGCGAAACGGATACTTAGTTGATGCCAACACAAAATAACACTAAAAGGCAACAAATAAGTCGCGGTCGATGCGGTATCGACGACACAGAAATGCAGTCGAAAAATGAGATGACTTACTCGAGAGTATGTCGGAGGGTCCGTCTGCTACGGGAGCAGAAACGGAAGTGACCGTTCGTAGAAAACGAATGTGAGGAGTCGCACCCGCAGTCGTCGTCCGTCTATCGCAAGCTTTGCGAGCCACTACTTATAGGAAGGTGCGCATGAGAGGCGAAACAATAAACGCGTCGCGAACGGCGCCGATGGGGATCGAAGATTCCCGATCATGCCAAGAGTAATCGCTACACCTTCTTTATAATTAATCAAATTAATCAATCCCGGCAAATTTTCATACAAGCTCCAAGGATGAACATTAATACGCAGGTTTGATTTTTTTCAATATCATAACGAAATTAGTTATAATAATGTACATATAATATATGAACCATTATAAATGAATGTACAAGATGGACGAACGTTAATTGAATATTACAGATAACCTTCTCTTTACCTGTTCAGTAGTAATTAACATTTTAATTGAGATACTGTCCCGAATTAGAGATTCGTTTACAAAGTTAAAATATTTATGTCATAAAATTGTTTGTTTATTTGATGACTTAGGCGTGGACGAAACATGCTAATTATGAATTTGTTTGGCTTACATGCTTTGTATTAGTTTCACTTATAAATTGTAATTTAAATTTATTTTCAATACCTGTCAAAAACCGTATTATTATATACTAGCAAATACCTTCGCTTCGCTTCGGAAAAACTACCTTACGCTTAAAGATAGCATTTAAATTCGTCTGGGTTTTCTCGTTCTGTGAATTAGAAATACAAGTATTAATTCATAACTTTTTATTTATGGACGGATTGTAGTAAAAAAACTTTAAATTTTAAATGACGCTTACTGCAGTACATTAGTGAAAACCAGAATAAACGCGGTTAAGCCGTTTCTGAGATTACCAGGAACAAACGCACAGACAAACAGACAAAAATTCTAATAACTATTGTTTTAGGTTTTATTGCGTTAATAACTCTTAACAATATTTTTTCTCATATATCATTCATGTACAGAAATCAATCAGTTAGAATTTTATTATTAGTATAGGTAAATATATATATATATAATTATTATAAAAATACGATCCTTTCAGAAGTAATAACCATACCCGAAAATTTGTTACTAGTTTTTGTCAGGCGTATTGTTATACTCGATATTTTACGTATTGGTAAAAACGCATGAAATTTACTCTAGTAGTGTTGAAGATTATCGCTTTCGGACAAACTGATACTAACTTTGTTTCATACATAAATCATGTTCCACTACATCCACCTGGTCTTTATTGAGCAGTGAAATAGATAAATGGTCTTTTTGATCGTAAACCTTTTGTTTCTGCCGTAATAAATCATTACATTTCGATAAAAATTCAATTGGAATCGGAAGGTAGTTAAATAGCGTTACATTACGATAGAAATAGTTTAGAAGTCGAACATGACCATGACCCATGGGGCACTACGATATAATGGGATAGGGTTTTCGATTCGCTTCCTCGTGAGGATAAAAGTAGAAGAAAATCGCTGTGGGTTTTACTGCGAGCTATGTATATATCAGCCTCGACAAAAAACAGTACAATAAAAAAGTTGTAGTTTTAGTCAAGCTTTTTAACACAATACAAATAACACAAAACATATGTTTGAAATCATAACTAAAACGAAACAATACTTTCACAGCATCACGCATAGACTTTACTTTAGAATCTACTGATGTAAAATATGAGTAGCACTCTATTAACAATTTTCCATCCGGCTCATTTTAACCACCAAACTAATAGATTAGATTTACGAAACCAAATTTACATTGAGCACGATAAACCGCCTTGTAACGTTTCTTACGTTGGTACTAAAACGAAGAAACGAGGTTGAGACATATCGATTGAGTTAAGGTAAACGCTTTCAAGTATGTTGATTACTTAAGACGTTACCAAAAAAATTGCCTGTATCCCGTAATCGCCGAATTTCGCTCTTCTTGGGGTTTTACGAGTGTACTGCAGCTTATGAATACGTGTACATTATTATATCTATTAAATATAATCTGTACTGTGACTTAATGTTTATCTGTCATGACATGGATGGCATGACAATGACATGTCATGGCATGACAAGGATGCCTGGACAAAATTAGTGTCGAAACCAGTTCCACACAGGTTTAAACTTTTGTAATTACCATATGTTGTTTAAAAGATGTGCTGAGGAGTTTCTTTCGCAGTTTTTTTCTCCTCATTGTCAAAGCGCCTTTTCGAAACGGTGGTAGAAGCAAAAAATGACGTTCATAAGTGAATTTACTGAATACCTATATGATTAAATGATTTTGAATTTGAATTTACATCTTTATTTCTACTTTGGTAGATAATAGTATCAAGCTTTATTCCAACAGCCCATATTCGTCCAACAATGCTAGGCTCGAATCTCTTATCAAAATGTGAGGGTTACGGCCATACATAGTCCGCGACGCTGGCCAAGTGCGGATTGGGACAGACTTAATACGCCTTTGAGAATATTATGGAGGACTCGCAGGTACGCCTATAATGCAATTATATTGCAATTGAAAACATATTCTGTTTGCGTTACGCACGCTATGTTATTATTCTATTCTACATACATACATACATATTCTACGCGGTTGCGTAGCTTGGGTAAACATAACCGATGATCTCCAAGAGCTCTATTTCCATTAAACTTGCTATAAACATGTACACAATGAACATTTAATATTGTAGACTCCGTATTTTCGGGACATGTTACCGATCTACATTTTAATTAATTAAGTAGGTAATTTATTTAGGTTCTTGGGTTACACAGTATTTTAAAATACAATAAATACTATCGTATAATATTTTAACAATCTATTCCTGTACTTTTATATATTTATAATAAAATGCATAAACAGCATTATTTATTTATTTTTTTGCGAATATAAGGTATGAGGTCTACAATATAATGCATCATATATTATGAAAACGTAATAATACATATTTACTAATAAATATTATACAAAGATAAATATTAACATTAGTCAATACTATTATATACTATAAGTAATACTTGAATAACTTTGTTTTTCACCATCACAGTCGTAAACTTTGGACGTCAAATACTGTCGAAGCGAATATAAAGTCTGACCATACTGCTGTTATTGTAAAGACCATAAAATTCATTGCTTTCAGTAACTACTTAAGAGCATATATAATGATAAACGCAGTCAAATAGGACCATATGCAGTGCTACATGAGGTATTAATCATACATACACATATCACATCATGGGACTTTTTGTATTAATGTAAGCTCTAAAATTGAAATGATGTACGAAAGTAAGAATTTTCATGTAATTAGATTTGATTATAGATGTAGATAACAGATCACATTAGGTAGAATCTGTTGTCGATTTTTACAATTATAAAAAATACAAACTTCATCATCTTCATAAACATAGTGAACGACATGTCATCACAAATAACCCGATCGCATCCAAACGAATTATTTCTAAAACTTTTCAAGCTGTAATCCGCGATTTGAGCCACTGTGACCCATGTCACGATAGCAAATACTTAATCTCTAACAAAACCGCGATTTCGTCTGTCAAATAAATAAGATTCCCGACCCTTGTAATTTAACGGCCCTCCAGCGCCAAACGTGAACGACTTCGTATAGGTTTTTATTGGCAAGTGGTGCAAGTTATAGGAGATTAGGAAATAATACGATATTACGTACATTAATTTTACACTCACGGATTCACACTCTAAGAAGAGTTTCTAACCACATTCCTAGATAAGCTGTAAAATACACTCAAGGAAAAAGAAAATATGACCATTTCAAAGATACAGTGAGGCGTTAATCGGCAGCGGAACTGACGACGATCGTATTGACATAGTCCGGGACGAACCACGTAGCCCAAGATATAATGCGATGGCGAAGTACAATGAAAGTCCTCTGTTCCATCTTGGGGCCACAGGACGTGAAGAAAGAGAAGAAAGAACAGAGGACAAATTAAATGAAGATAGTGTTGGTATATATTGTATAGATGTTGATAATAAGAACAAAAATAGAAACGGTAGTTAAAATATCTTATGCCAACCACAAAAACTAGTGATGAAAAAACCAGTACTGTCGGAAAAAAAACTAGTTGATGCAGAGCCCAATTACCTTCAACAGGACGAATTTGGCGTCATTACCCCGAGTGTTGGTCAGCAGGATGCACCATAAGCAGAGGACTTGGACTAAAAAACTAACCGGAAAACAATGTTCTCATCCAATAGACTGGTTTGTACGAGTATTGGTATCAAAGTCTTCCAGAGCTTATAGAAAAGCATTTTAAGGAAGTATAATTTATATTTGTTTGCAGATCAAGCTACTCGACCTTACAGGAGAAAGTAAGAAGGCCGTGTCCACAATCCATGTTTTGTCAATCGATGCGATGACATCAGATGGCGCTCTTTGTCATATATGCTACATAATTGTGGATGTCGAATTGCATCTATAATTGCTATCAAACGATTCATGTACACCATTAAATGGAATACTAATTAATTACGGGTACTACAAAAACTCTCTCACAATCAACAATTGGATTCATGAAATTACATCACTGCAAACTTATTTTTAATCAACTCCAAAAAAGCAAGAAGTTTTATTATTATCTATATTTTTCTTTATTATTCATCTTATAAATTCTTTAAATATCATCAAAACACTAAATTGCTCCTTATGCAACGTAAGAAAAGTCAATTGTCTGTAAAGTGGACCATATTGATATCGCCCAGCGGTCAGCGAAAGGCTGTGTTATTGTCAATAGAAACTCGAAACGCGTCCTTTTATACTTCAGACGATTGGCAAGGACTGTTTGTAACAATTTTATTCTCTTTTGTAGGGATGCTACTGATCCTTCTTACTATAAGAGTATAATTTTTCTGTTTAAACTGCGAAGTGAAAGTGAAGCTTTTACCCAAAGTTAACAGGAAAATAAGTATGAATATTTTATAATCTTAAGCAATAAGATGGAACAAACATTAAATTTATTAAATGCCTGTACAATTGATAACAATAACTTTTTGGTTGCGAATGCTATTTGCAAATAAAGCATACCTACACGAATATATTTAACATGATATTATGAAATAGACATTAAATTTGATTGTACCGACTTGTACATTGTTTTATAACGTGTCTGCCATAATGACCCGGATAGCACCCGAAAGAGGGCGCTTCTCTGGCGACAATTTTCCCTGGAGATAATGGAAACCTCCCGGCGTTAATGTCATATATTCAGGAGCGAGAATATTCTTACATTTTAAGCATACATTAGGAAAAATTGCGCACATTGGTTATAATCCATTAGGGGCGCCCACTGCAGGGCATGATTTACCGTACTAAATTACTTTAGGATATTTTTAAATTTACAGCCGTCACATAGGTAAAAGGGTCACGTAATATAAATGGTCATTACCGCTTCTGCTCGTATACAGTACCAGGAACATCATACAAATGGAAAAGGTAAGCCCACATATAACAAGTTCTACTAAAAATGCAACGAAAATAGGTTAATTATTATATTGGAGCTATCCAGACCCATTTCAAGGGTTTTAGACCGCCTAAAGACTGGACAGTAAAAGGACTGTAAAAGTTGTACTAATACAACTAAGACTCGCAATTTAATATGTCTTTCGATGGGGCTAGATGCCAACTATTCAATCATCGAGCATCTCCAAAGTTGTTCAGATTTGTCATTCATTTTTGATTAACAGAAGTCGTAGGGCTGTGAACACAAAGTGGTGTGTAGGATTCAATTAATGTACACTAAATAGATGCAAACATATTGTTACGTGTCAGGATCCGCAGAGACTTTATTTTACTTCACACACACTTCACAATCGCAGTTGCACTCGTAGATCGCAGGTATTCGCTTCGTAAGGAGAGAACTCTTCACTTCGTACTCGGGAACCGAATGCTCATGGGCGACCCTGCCCGCTATTTATATCGATTTCCGGACCTTCCAGCCTTTCTACGCCTTTCATGGAAAGTCAATAACATTACCCGGAAATCGACATAACACTATCGGGTCAGGTAAATATTCCTCCCATATTCGCCCATGCATACCATACATTTACCTAAGGCATAAGGGCGAGAGTGGCTTGAAGTATCCCAGGTAGTGTTTATTACTACCTAGGTTTTTTTTATTCCCTCTCTGCCTCTATTGTTTCCACCGCCGGCCACCCTTTCAGAAATTTTGTAAGACTGACGCCCTCCTCTTCTCGGCCATTCTTTCGAGAACCTTCGTAACAATATTTTTTGGAGTTAGCCATATATAAATAACTTAAATTACATTACACATTATAAGAGGCTTGAACTTCAAACAAGCCAGCTCATGGTGCATCCTGCTCAACAAGAGACGCAGCTTTGATGATGCAGCTGCGTTCAATCACGGTGATATTTTACCTCCCTGATTACCACCCTCTTAGAATCAACCGCCAATTTTTTTATCATGTTTTAATTATAATATCAGAGAGACATTAATAAGACGGGTCTAAGCTGCCTTTTTGGCTGACGCGTAAGGATGCCTTAGTTGTAACGGACGTCTGCATACTGGTAATCAAACCTTTATCGACTATGGTAAATAATGTTTTACGTTCAAAAATAGTTGGCGCACCCAAAAAAATTGTTAGACATTTTTATCACGTTTTAAAACGTTTCATGTATACCATATACGTTGCAACATTCATGTTCATGTTCTTCATTCTTATCTTTTAGTTAAGGTCGCATGAAAATATTTTGAAATCATCGCGTTAATGCAGCCACTATAATATACACTAGGTATTTAGTTAATTCTACATTTGAAAATTCTCAGTAGAAATATAATAATTATCTTTATATTTAAAGAAATACTAAGTGCTGATTTACTGTACAACTATTACTATACAAATCAACTGAATTGTCCAGGCTATGTCTCCAAACCATACATTAGAAACATTCCATTTTACGTGCAACATTGCAAGTGCAATATATGCAGTGATAAATTAAACAAAGCGAACAATTCCGCCAGTTTCCGAACCCGCAACGTTTATTTAAGGAAACAAAGATAAGGCTGCTGCAACACCATGATAGTGCGATTTATGTATAACAAGTAAAGTGCCTGAAGTTAATTGTCATTGAGTTTATTCCGCCTGGGTTAAATTCTTAGGACTTAAATCATATGCAATTGTTTTTTTTATAGTAGTAACAGTTAACGAACGGGCAGGTCATTTTATAAGTGACAACATAACAAACGTAATAAACATATGGCATTGAAGACGTCATCGACATGGGACTACATAAAATAAAATTGAGGGAAACCCACATATATTAACTACCTCTCCAGCATTGCATCAAAAAATAAAAAAAAAAAATCGTGATTGTTTTTAACAGGGAGCTAGGTAGATTTAAAACCCTGCCATCCATTTGTACAAACAAGATTAAGCTAGGTGGTAAAAAGCCCAGGGATTTCCAAAAAGGGGAACTAACGCCATTTACGCCATTAACGTCTCGACTGTTTTTCTAGGGCACCACGAGCACGGCAGGATTACTCCAAATCATGGATCAGAGGAACTTCTTATATGTTAAAAAGCGATTAGAGGGGTAGTAGATTACGGAGGAAGAAGGGGTCAAAACAAACGTGTGTCTTTAATACAGAACTTATAAGGAATTGCACAGGAAATTAAGCTCGACACTGACCATCATTAATGTAATTGACAATAAAGATCAATATATCGATAATAAAAAAATAAAGATTATCTTTAAGATTTAATATTAATATTAAGCTGGATTTTAAATCAGTTGCTCAAATTTCTTTGTACTATATTTATTGAATTTTACTATTATCAAAGAATTCTGTAAAGAATCAGAAAAGAAGTAGATCATTATTAGTTTTAGAGTTCTGCACATCGGATGAAAAAAGTAAATAAAATATCACTTGCGAATCTGACGACCCCATAGCCCCATAGCCGACCCTGCCTGCCTAGCCGGTTCGATTCCCGCCCGAGGCAGACATTTATGTGACAGATAAATGTTTGTTCTCGGGTCATGGGTGTTTGTGATGTCATATTTGTGTATGTCCAAGCCACCCGCAACACAGGGAATCCTACAGCGGGGGTGTGAGTGTGCAACGTTTATTTATTTATTTATTTTTAAATCTACTACATGAAAATAACTGAAAAATTATAAGATATAGGAGATAAATCATAAATAAAAAATATATATCATATGGTATCATATACCAAATGAAACTTCTTGTTATTATGAAAACCAATCAATAGTTATTTTTTTAAATTTTGAAATTTGTAGCCTACAAGTTCAAAATATATCAATGATTTACCCGATTAAAATTATTTGTCAACGAGCAAGGATGTCACATCATTCAGTGGTTAGTTATCAGTCATACTGAAGTAAGCCGTGAGATAATTATAATTTTATGAGTTTCAGCCTAAAAGCCGGTCAAAACAGGGCATTAAACCTGCCAAATCGATGATGCTGCAAAATTTTGAGTTTGGTGCTGGCTTTGTAGAATTTGTCTTGAAGAATTGTTAGAAGAAAGATACTCATATTAATCGCGAAAAGATGATAGAGAATGTCAGAGATATTTCTTCTTATTCAGCTTATTGAACAGTTTAGAAAAGACAACAAATGCCTGATGCAATTAAACATGTGTTCTATTGTGGTTGAGAAACTCACAATAATTGAGTTCGATAATTGATATTGTCATAAAGTATCTGACGGTCGAGTTCATAGTTCAATAATATATTAGAAAGAGTACTTATGGTCAAGATTATAAAACAAATTGTTTCAAAATGCATTAGCACTCACTAGTGGGACATTTTAAAAAAACTGTACTATCTGTTCAGTATTGCACGATTAATTATTTTTAACTTGCTTTGGTGAAGCAAATTGCACACCTGAGAGTTGTCCATAATGTTCTCAAAGGTGTAGGAAGTCTGCCAACCTACACTTGGCCAGCATGGCGGACTATGGCCTGAATCTTTCGTATTGCGAGGAGAGTCCCGAGTTCGGCGCAACCATATGGGTTGTAATGATGATGATTGTATTATTCAAACATTCATAAAGTTATTATAAGACATTGTTGGGGTCATTAAAAGGTCGATTATAATAATTAATTAATAATTAATTTACTGTAATTGTAATACCTGTACAAAATGTGCTTCGTATGAATAACCGGTGGCGAATGATGTCTACGGTCGGAACGAAATCTTTCTCACACTGCGCGCGTCATCCCGCGCTTCCGTATCCCGGCCGGTTACCGGCAACTGGTTCGTATTCAAACAACATTATTATATACATATACGACTGTGACATATGTTGTGAGTCAGTAAGATAAATAATAAGCCATACAAATTATATTACATATTATACAAAACAACTTCGAAAGAACTGTTGGGTAATTTAATTTTCAAAAACAGAGCTATATAACCTCCATTAGAATAAAGAGTTCCTTAATACAGCGAGCGAATCGTTTACAATTTCCACCTCGCGAATTATTTCCCACGGCATAGTTGTTAAATTTTAAATTCTCACGAATTCAGCGCGCTAACAACACTCTTATTTCGCGCTTCCAGAAGCTTCCAGAAGCAATTGCGCAGGTTTGCGACGTGATAAAATTTCAGTGCAGTGTGAGGGTACCATTATAGAGATATCCTACCTACTGCTTACAGTGTAACTTTCTCCCGATTCAGACGTAGGTATAGTTCTCAACTTATATTTATAATATCGCAATAAGACGTTTAAAAAATAATTTCTGCTTCGATTTCTACGTTTTCAACCCCTATTTAATCAATTTGGTGCTAGAATATCAAAGAAATTTTCGAATTAATTCATGTAACTTAACTTCAGTAGATCAGGCTCTGAAATGATGAATAAGTCAGTCAAAACGTATATATTAAATATACATAATTACCAATTTCATTCGTAATCATATCATACTATGATATGATTAAATAATTAAATAAAATTTTGTTTATGTTCAAATGTTTTGTAACTTGCTCGTATTCTATGTACCTTTTTGTTGTGTTCGAGCGAAACTATAACAAATCACATAAAACATTAAATTTTATTTCAGAAAATTTAAATTGAGCAACAAATATATAGATATCAATTTTAGTTGAAGTTGAGAGCCTCTGTATCAGACGCCCGCATTAGAAGAGTTGCTGCGTAATGCGCTTGTAATAACTTGTAAGTATTGGATGTAAGTACTTGTAATGTATAATATTTTATCGTGATTCTATAATAATTGGGTTTGTTGACCGCTACTCCCTTTATGGCTTTCCTTATCAAAACTTACAGTTAGGTCTGTCTGATTCTATACACCAAAGTTATTTTGGACAACTGTTACCTGAAAGTTACCCATATTGTTTTTTTATTTAATTTAGTGGTGCATTTAGAATTGGAATAATATTATCATTGTCTCATCTATTTGATCACTCTGCCTGTTACTAGGCCCCTAAATTCAGCGACTTCCCGCCGCTTTCTTCAGAACGATGACCCAAACCGCGTCGTCTGTACAAGCGTGATGTGATGCAGGAACGGCGATGGCGGAATTATTTCGTACAATGCCTGCGCACACTCTCCAAAATGCACTTTATAGAAGATCGAGAGGCTGGCAACCCAACGCCTGTGCTTAAGGCTTTGCAGATCGATTTGTATCAGATCTGGGATCACCAATGAGCCTCTTTGCACGATGATGCAAAGAAAAGCCGCATCTCATTCCAACCTCCTGACTTGTAATGCCATACTTGTCGGACCCCGTGAGAGTCATGTTCAGGAGGAGAGTATTACGATTTCACACAGATAGATTTCACTAGACAGTGATCGGACGTACCGAATCGGAAAGAAGCCTGCACGTCATACGTACGTTACGTTATACATACGTTACGTACATACTTTGGAGATATTAATACCCAACCTAAATGGTCGAATTTCTAACGAAGCAAGAAAGCATCTGTCCTTGTTTAGCGACTGCTAATCTAACGATAACCACAGAATGTCACGGCTTAACGAGCCCACCTTGAAAGTCATGTGATGTCATTTTTTGACTGGCCTTTTGACTGGACACAACAATTGAAACGAGCCTTCGGGCTATTGGCACTTCATTCATACGAGTTGCCGAACTATGGCTGTCTACAAAAACCTGTTCTTATATAAAATTTATATTATATAAATTTCTAAATCACTCAAAGAGCATGCTTTAATAGACAAAAACTTCACCTGGGAGAGATAAATATAATGCGTGTTTTAACTTTAAATTTAGGCTATAGAATTGAATTAGGTACGTGTTTCAGCATCGTGGTGCTAAGTTAAAATTCTCTTTTGTTTAAAAGCTTTTCCGTTTACCCCTATCTATCACTGGTCTTACGTCCATAAAGTTTATGGTCGATAAAATCTTTTCGAGTACTATATTTTCTCAGTCTAGTCAAGACACGTGGGATTTTGTTTATGATATTTTGGTAAAAGATATTTAGGCGTTATGGCTTCATATGACCCTTGTATAAAATATAAAAGTTAACAATTTAAAATACTAATAAAGAATTATGGCATTTTCAAAACTGTAATAAATAGTGGACAATTTAAATGACAAATTTTGTTGAGAATGAAATCATATGGATTTATTGTAGATTGACAGTTTGATAAAGCGATATATTTTTATTGTCATATATAGTTCGGAGACAGTTACAAATACGGTTATTAAATGGCACGTGGCACGTGGCCCCGGTGATGGCAGCACCCTCGCTATGATTCAACACTAGGTATATCTGTCTACAACAGAGCCTAACTAAGGGATAGGCGTAGTGGCAAGACCCACTTGTGTTTCAACTGAGACTAGTACTTGTCTGCCAGAAACCGTTAGGAAATTTTGGTTGTAATTATTGTTGAAATAGTGAATTTTTGTGGAAAAGTTATTATGCTCAAATTACCAAATAACCACCCGCGGAAACGCCGTACCAGCAATGATTTCCGTCCGAGTAAAGACGATGATATTCAAATTAATTTAATCGAATTATAAAATATGTCACATAAATATTATAAATTGGAGCTAGACTATATTTTATTTCTAATGTCGAGCCATATCCGACTTATCCAAAACATTTTTAAACATAAGCTTTAAAGACAAAGTCACGTATTTTGACTTCAACATTTTCCATGTGAACGATTCTCTTAATGTTTTCAATTTTTAATAAAATCTTATAATAAATCCATATAATTATTATTTATTAATATCTATTCCACATTTCATATTTATTTTCCTCGCACAGTCCAAATCCATGCCACCCATCTTACCCAATATTCCAATTTCTGCAATAACATCAAATGTGTGGTACATAATAAAACATTACTCACTTGTTTTACCTTGTAATTCTTGTAAACATTCGATATTGAAAACTGGCAAGTGCGTCAAGGACCACGCACATCAAGGGTTCCGTTATAGAAATAAAAAATGGAATGAAAATTGTCGGCAGCAAAAATGTGTTTGTAATTGATAGTAATACCATTAAAAAGTTACTGGACATAAAATTGCGCGTAACGAAATATATATTTATCTGTACAATTCACCTTATTCAAATTCTTCATATCTCATTCAAACTAATTTTAATTTTCATAAGTTTTTGAGAAGTACCACTCCATCTTTTTCAAAGTATTTTTTTTCTTTCGAAACATATATTTCACTATAATATAATAATATTAACTGTTAAAATAATTTGAAAGCCTTTACTGAATTGTTAACCCCAAAGACCTATCACAGACATATGTACCGCTTTTTCCGCTCAGTTAATGTTGGGGCACTTAGGGAATACTCAGGTTGATAAATAAAATTCGGACGTCTGGTCACTCTCGCAGTTGTAGCTTTTAATGACGGTAAATAATAAATCAAGATGGGGTCATTGCCCATATAAGCGACGTAGCGCCTGATACACGTAAGAAGCAATTGCACATAACATACATTTCTAAACAGTTAAATACATATATGTATGTATGACATGCCATCAAAATTTTTTTTTTTTGTCTCCAAGTGAAATACTCGGATGTAATATTTGGACAAATGCACATGACTGTTCCAGATCCAGTATTCCTGGTGGTACCCATGTAAAGAGACACCGGGAACTATCTCTCACTATTATTGCACAGACGACGGGATCTACCACACGTCTACTCCGTACCATGTCCATCGCAAGACTGACTCTGTTCTTTATAAGACTCTGCGATCGACAACTTCTCCCTCCACCTACTGACCAATTGATAGCTGTCTTCTCTACCGTTGTACACGAGATATTGTATTATCTATATCGAATAGATACATACATTACAATTACTAAATAATAATATTTAATTTTTTTTATTTGAACACGAAACCCTGAATCCATCTCTTACTAATACAGCGATAACAAGCAAGGTGAAAATATCAGGAGAAATCGAATTAAGCTTTCCATCTTTATAAATATTTTCCACATAAGTTTTATCAGTATTTTACGCTTAGGCGCGTGAGCGGGAGCAATATAAGTGCTTTTGATAGCGAAAACAATGAATTTTGTAGCAAAAACATTTCTTTCTTTTTCTAAAAAACAGTAAAAAAAATTTATGTTGCAATATTGATTAACTGTACATAAGCCCCTTTCAAATTTTAAATGGTTTTAGAAAAAAAGAAGAATATTTTTAATTTTTATTTTGAATGATAAATCTATTGAACAAGTACGTCTCTCGAGGTACGTATAGTGTAAAGGTTATGTATTTATCGTTATATTCTGTATTAATTTTTAGTGAATCAATAAGTTCTTACGTACTCATTATCACCCCACTACGCCCTCCTTCATCGTATTATACTAAAAATGCCATAAGCTGAAAGAAGAAAAAAGAAGAAAGAGGGCGTAAATTATAAAACCGATGTATTTATAAACTAATCTACACTACTATATAAATCTGTTGGCTCTGTCTGTACGTTTGTTTTGTAATATTCCGTAATAAAAAAAAAATTTATAATTCACTTACCTAAATTCTACCATTTTTTTATTTTTGTTTGTTTGTATGTCCGTCCGTATTTCCTTCCATAACACAATAACGTCTCGATTGATCTTGATGAGAACTATAAAAACAACTTCTTAAAACAAAACTAGGAACTATTGAAATATCTGCGCAAACGAAGTTACGAAATATTTTAAAATAAATTAGAAATTAATAAAACTTCATACAGTGACTTCTAAAATATAAAGCAGATTGTATTTCATTTAAACAACTTTTTCTTTGTAGAGCGTAGTAAAAGCAGATAGTTCATTATTTTAATGCAAACATGGATTTTGATAAACCTAGAGTAAGATGTTTATCTAATATCAAAAAGTTAAAAAATAACTGATATTTATAAATAAAAAGTCGCATCTTAATGTTATGAGGAAAACGAGAAGAACCATTTTAGAATAAAGTATAAAAAGTCTCTCTCTGTCACAGCTTTTCAACAACCGCCATTAACTTCCTTTTCCATTAACTTTCATCGAGCAAACATAGTAATTGAGCAAGAACAATGTAAGCAAAAATCTCAATTGAAATCTCAGCGTCAGATCTGTATGGTTCTTATAGCATTCTTTCAAATAACTTTTAATATAAGCAGCAGGTGTCAAATGAAATAATTTACATTCAAAGTTAAGCCGTAAAAGGCGAAGACAAACGGCTTAGCCGTTCTTATACTATCTATCTTAGTGTTATGACTCTTTCATGTTGGGATGGTTTCGAGAAGCTTCACATAATTTTAGAGGTGACGAATTTATTAAAATTCGTTTCTATGTACGTTTATTGGTAATATGTATACCTAAAGCATTGGTACTTGTAAAAAGAACAAAGTTACATCAACTTATTGTATTAAAATTATCTTTGATGATGTTATTTCTTCTATTTTGTTTCAATAGTAAGTTAAATTGTTTGAAACATTAAACAAATGAAAGGGTGACGGTAGAAGTATCGAATTATTAAACAAAAAAAGTAGAATGGTAACGTTGAGATCACCACGTACATTTATTATATACTAGCAAATGCCCTTGCTTCGCTTCGGAAAAACTACCTTACGCTTAAAGATAGCATCTGTATTTTTCTAGGTTTTTCTCGTTTGTGAATTAGAAATACATATATTAATTCATAATTTTTTTTGTTTGTGGACGGATTGCAATGAGTATTAAGCGATGATTTAAGTATTAAGCGATGCTAACTGCAATAGATTAGTGAAAACCAGACCAAAATCGGCTAAGGTGTTTCTGAGATTAGCGAGAACAACCGCACAGACAAAGAGAAAAAAATTGTAACAACTATTGTTTTGGGTTTTATTGCGTTAATAAAGGCAAAAAAGATAGTTGAATATGTCAGTGACAAAAAATATAAATAAATTTTAATTAAATTTATTTATTATTGATTGCTATATTTAATTAATTTCATTAATCTGACAGTCATTCAGCAATATTATTACGCACATGAGTTATATTATTTTTAAATAAAGAATTCATTAATAACTTGATTACAACGGCATCTATTGATTACGTTATAAATTGAAACATATTTTAAGAATTCAAATTGAAAGAACCATTGCACTAACCCACGACTTCTTCATCAATATAAACTTAACAAAAGTGAAATCAGTACAGTTATTCAGTTTACTCTTTTATTTAACTGTTTTTATACAATTCAACGTCGAAATAAAAATAAAAACTAACTTTGGTCTTCGTATTTAAAATCCTTTTGAGTCACGCCGTGATTTCTGAATAAGTTAAAAAAGTGAATAAAATCACTGAGTATCTTAAACTCATTACGCCGGTGTGGAGAACTCCTTATTCTCGGTCTAGAGAATTCGTAGCTTTTTACTTTAAATGTCGCGTTTCTTTTATTAATGTGCATACTATTTTAGATAATAGGTTTTTTTTATTATCTGTACTCATTAAATATTGTTTTTACATATAATAACTTAATTCTTTCGAAAAAACCCACCTGATGGCAAGTGGTGATGAATTCTAAGATGTTGAACGCACTAACTTATATAATAATTTAAATTATGTCACCCAGTTTTCAGTTCAAGTCAACCTCCCCTGATCGTCTTTCCCCAGCCTTTCTGTTCAAAGTCATGTACACCGTTTACCTATAAATACATACCGGCCATTCTATATATCTTTTCTATATTCTACATATCTAAAGAAATTTCGTTTTAAGCTGTAGCAAATAAAATAAAAAGTAGAAAAAATGGGCATACGAGTTGTAACCATTACATATTTCGTAATAAAATAAAATGTAAATTTGAAAACCATATAACGATTAAATTATCAAAAAACATACATAATTGAGTAATCAGATAGTTCACGAGAAGTATATCTTACATATTATAATAAAATTCTAGCCGATCGCTTTCTGTACATGAACGATATATGAGAAAAACTATTACTACGGGGCTTTATTAACGCATTATAACACATAACAATAGTTGTTAGAATTTTTGTCTGTTTGTCTGTGCGTTTGTTCGCGCTAATCTCAGAAACGGCTTAACCGATTTCGATATGGTTTTAACTATTATATTACAGGAAGCATCACTTAATATTTAAAGTTTGTTTCATTGTAATCCGTCCAGAAATAAAAAAAGTTATATATGATTATATTATTTCTAACTCAGAGAACGAGAAAAACACAGCCCTAAAATAGTGCAGGTGCTATTTCCAAGCGTAAGGCGTAGTTTCTCTGAAGCGAAGCGAGGGCGGTTTCTAGCCCTAATAAAACCTGTCGTTTCACTAAGCATCCTGACCTTGATACGCCCACAATAACAAATTCATACTTGCCAAGATCATCAGCTGTGAACATCGTAAAAGATCACCTTTATGCTGCCATTTCTATGTTTTCATAATTCATTTTTTAGTTATTACTGTGACTTTTGTTTGTTTGTTTGAATAATTAGATGTAACTATAAGGTAAGCGAAAGTAGTATATAATCGAATAGACAAGACATTTGTGCGACGCAGTTTAATTACTTAATTTGTGTTCGACCTAACACTGGGTTACGCTACGTAATTTTGTAAGAATATATGTAAAGGAATATATTATGATTCTGTGCCAAAATAATAGATAACATACCTAGCAAATTAATTTTACACATGAATATATTCGTATCGTCATCATTACAACATTTTAACCAATAATTATCCCACTGCTGGGCTCGGGTTGTCTCACAATGAAGGGTTAAGACTATAGTCGGCCACGCTGACCAAGTGCAGGTTGTAAAATTTCAAACACCTTGGAGAACTGTCAGGTGTGCTAGTTACCTCAAATGTTTTCCTTCACCAAAGTAAGTATTGATTATTTTGTAATACGCTGCATATTAGTTTTGAATTATGAAATTTGAAAATTAAAATTTTCCATCGATATGTTAAATTTTATCTTACCAAATTTTCCTTTACGTGAAATTCTTGAACCTGCCATGTCCCCAATAGTGACAGAAAAAGAGGAGAATATATATTTTGAGAATATATCTTAATTGAAGATAAGACACAACATTTTCAGCAAGTACCTACATTGGAATAAATTATAACACATTGCTTATATTTTTTGTACTACTAAATGCCCTACTATGCCCTACTGGTGTTATTAGGATCTGGTTATGTACAAAATAACCAAATATATACTAGACAGAATTAATGTTTTGTCGGATAACTCTTCAAAACTCAAACCATCTTAAACTCGCCATTAAAATTCATCGTGTGTAACATTGGACCGTGAAACTTTTATTGCATCGTGAAAAAACACTGATCATATTAAATAACGTTCCATGAGAAGTATAACCTCAGTAATACCCCAGAATTATCTTTTATGCGGTAATCAAACCACTTAAAAGACAATTTAACCTCTTTTGTTCTAGTGAATGTGAATTGATGATCTTAACGAGAATCATAAAGAAAAAGCTGTCTGCACTCCATCTAGTATGTCGTATCATATTTAATACACGAAGTTAGATGTCAGCAATGTACCGTCGTTATCGATTTCGGGTGGTGGCTGAATTCGATAAAATTAATATGAGTATGTTAATATCAACGAAATACAAAATTTTAATGAAATAGTGAAGTTCTGGAATCAATTATAAAGACTTTCGCTTACTCGGAATTCAAACTCACCACTTGCAACGAAAACAAATTTTTCTCCCTTATTGAATTAATAAGTATTGTTCCAGTGTGCTTCTTTGGTTGCACATTCTAACTGATAGGCTTAACGTGCCCATAAAGCTATAAACGGACTTGTTTGTGAAACTTCTTTACTGGTTTTTTTTTTATTTTGTTGTTTTATGACGAAAAATTCAGACGTATTATTTCCACTGTTATCCGCTCATGCATGAGGTACGTATACGTAAAAAAAGTTATTGTACATATAGTGTCCGTAAGTTTTAATACAATAAATAATGTTTATATTCTTATTTCAGTAAATCCATAAAAATGAACGGAGAACGAAGGGGAAGCAGGAAATATGCGAGATAAGTGAGTGCACGATCCAATCAACGCGTGATCCGCTGGATCAGGTTTCATATTTCGCGATCACACCCGTTTGATGCGACGATTTACAATAAATCCTCTGAAGAGAAGTTTGATGAAAGGTCTCTGAATTTTGTTACAAAATTATAAAGCGACGAAATTATCCTGCAAAAAATATCTTCTTTTTTAATCGTATAATCGCATTTGGAGAGCAAAGTTTCTAGTGTTCAATTACTAAAGTCTGGATTATTCCATGCCAAAGATGAATCTTGGCATTCAAAATGTCTTAAAGAAATATATTCGCGAAATAATCTACTGTAATTTTTTTAATTATCACAAAATTCTTAAATTTCCAAACAAGTAGTTGATAGAAATGAATTCGAAATACGATATATTATTTTTCTATGTACTTCAACTCTACTGTGTCTAATACTCTTCCCTGGAAAATCATTTTATCGGAATTCTTTAGGTTTTAAAATAAAAAGTTTCCTTATGCAGTACACACAAAGTAGTTCAGGAAATTACATTCAGCACTGAGATTGCTTGCGAATAACTTGTAGAACTATGCGTCAGGGACTGTACCTGAAGCGCTGTTAACTAAGTTCCCATTCAATGTTATTGAATTCTTCTCAAACTTCGAGAATTTTCTGTTGAGAACGATAGGATAGAAGTGCCTACAATGTAATTTTCACGCTTTACATACTTTTATGTACACTTTTATAACATTTTACTATATGCCCACTTCTCTGGAATGGGATCGATATTATTGTAATTTATAAATATAATGTAATTTATAACCTTATTTCAAAATAACTCATGATAAGAGCCATTCACTGATTTGTAAAAAAAAAAAAAATTCCCAATAACTTCTGATTATGAAATTACTTTGCTACTTTGACATGTTCATGATGTATTTAACATTTCATAAAAACCTCGAATACATTTTCGTATTGTTCACAAAATTTTTAATTAGACTTCTCAGTCAGACGGTTGCCTGTTGGCAAAGCATAATTGTGTAAAGTAGGTGAGTGTTAAGGAATGAAGTTGAAAAAACATGAGATGCAGACGTCAGTATTAGCAGTTAGTATTAGTAGGTTTGAGAGATATCACGATCCATTCATAAATTCATCCACACAAGAGCTCAAGCCAATTTCCTTTGCTGGTGTTACCCTGCTGAACTACCGATAAGACGATGGCACAGGGTATCTCCTGTAACATAGTCAAAAAGTCTAAATGGAATTTGGTTTCCATATATGGAATATACGGCAAAATTAAAAAGTCCTCGTATGACCATGAACATATGAATTTGGCAGTGCACCTTGACCTGAACTTTTTACACACGATTTTTCGCTATCCTTTATCCTATTCCTCTCCTCGTTTTATAGTGAGAATCTGAAAATTAACATGTTGTGAAAGTAACTTTCAGTCTGATATTTATGGTCATAAATAAATCCATGTTATTAATCTGAGTTGACTGTAATTTAATTTATAACAGAACCGACAGCTACTCAATGTACATACAAAGATTGTATTCAGAATGTTAATCTTTTTATATTACATTTTAACTACAAATATATTTTTGTGCCCTAAAAATGTTTTTATGCCGAAAACTATTTCCTCTTCAACTTCTTTAAATACTCCATTTTTTATTTAAATCTTTATATAGATGTTTCTTTGTTCTGTCTTTTTTAAAATAATTATTAACTTAATAAAATATTTTGAGATGTTTATGCGGACGACTAAACATATATTATTTTAATTAGCATGCATTTATTTATATCTCTATGTATAAAAATGGATAAAATTTGATGTAATTTACAATGTATAATTCGGTGTAGAAAAGTGTAAAAGAAATAAATATGGTTTAAATTGATAAAATATCATTTTCAACAACTCCACTGACCGCACATTAGTTATTAGTTAGTTGTTCCGCACATGTGATTGATTTTCCAATTGATATTTCTGGAGGAATTAAAAAAAATTTTACTTGATATTTCATAAAAGATGAGGCGTAAAATGATAATTTTCTTATATTATCTAATTTAACTTCACTTCACTTCATTTTAGTTATCACGAGACGTTGTTACTGGTAGTTGGACATACTAGCAAGTTGAATCAAAAATACATCAAATAGCGTATACCAAAAAGCTTCGAGGTGATTTAAAATTATCATCAACCGATACCCTCCTTATCGTAACCCTCATTAATTCGGACACTTTACGTCACTGCGAGTGAATTATTTGTACGTAAAAGTAATCACTATTAAAATTCTCGCTATGCCTGTAATCTGCACTTAATTAATAGCTTAATTTATGTATTAAATCACTACGTAGTACAAAACAACCTCTGTATATCATTTTGGAAACAATCATACAGATTATTATACGGTTTTCCTGATACTGTTATTTATGAGGAAGGTATAAATTTACGAAGTATTAATAAGTACTTCAATAAATTTATAAAACACATTATTCTTATGAATCGCGTTTACCGATGCGAAATATATAAACAAAAGCCAGTTATTTTGAGTTTAAAATTTACCGATATGATATTCGAATAATCTATAATTTCACTGCAAGATACACACGAGTGCACACGCATAGCGATTCACACGCCTGTAAACACACCTAACACGCATATGCATACATATAAAATATTGTTAATACCCTCGAGCGTCGATACAGAAAAATAGAAAATGAATTTTCACTTTCTCACACTCATACACAGTGTGTATCAGCACACTAGTACCCACCCATCCGCAAATATATTTTACTAATTCACTCTTTTGTACTCATAGTTGCGCGCATATGCACCTAGACATGCATTGTGTTACGAATTTCGCTAACATTCACGAAGAAACTTAGAGAATGGCGAGAATACTACTCGCACCTACAATTTCCTGTCTCTCTTACATTTAGAAACTTCAGCGCTTCTGAAACCCTAATTTCGAGTGCTACTTGAAACACGTAGATTTTAATGCTTCATAACGAACATAACTGTATTAAATATTCTAGTTAAGAACTGGAATTAACGTTTTGAAGATTTTCTGGTTCAGTGTTTTATTTCGACAGTGGAATAAAATGGCATGCCTAATTGGTTATGCCAACTAATGATAAACTGTATAATTTAAAAGGTCAGGTCTCTATATTGTTAATTTCTAGCGTAAAACTCAGTAATATATATTGTAATTTTTGCCAAATTCATTCATGTCTTCTGATTTTGATTTTCGATGTATTTTTAGTTATTACAATTTTTCATTCATGTGAATACTTCACATTCACTCTGTCCCGAAAAGCTGTCTTAATTTAATAAAAACACGTTGGTCAAATTACTTAGTACCACCATCGTCATTACCACCCATTGTAACGTTATAGTAAAAGATCAAAAGGAATTTAGAAGATATAATGTATTAAGAATTCCTGGCGGTTACAATGACTAAAATACAAGAGTTACAAGATTAAGAAACTAAAAGAAGGTCACTTGTAAGTAAGAAGGTAGGCCCGTCGCTTCTCTGGCGTGCAGCGCACGGAGACCTCGGCGCCTGGAGCGTGCTTTAATACGCACGAGACGCGTAGATTGTCCGGTGTTCAGCACACGGAGACCGCCTTAACCAGGCGTGTGTTAGGGCGCACGAAGTATGAGCATTCAGCATGAAACTCTTTCAAGTTATCACTGTTGTGACCCACACGTGAGAGACTGTCAGCGTCGAGATCCAAGAGTTGCGACTCACACGCGAGAGAGACTGATAGAGACTGGTAGTGTAGAGATCCAAGACTTGCGACCCACACGCGAGAAAACTGTTTCAAGTTACCAGTGTTGTGACCAACACGCGAGAGACTGAGAGAGACCGTTCATGTCGTCACAGCTCGCCTTTTATATGTCGAATCTTCTGGAATGATCTTCTTATTATGTTCTATTTACGAATTTAAAATT
This sequence comes from Megathymus violae, assembly GCA_003671415.1. Classification (NCBI taxonomy): domain Eukaryota; kingdom Metazoa; phylum Arthropoda; class Insecta; order Lepidoptera; family Hesperiidae; genus Megathymus; species Megathymus violae. The sequence continues at coordinate 7,153,913 of PDGT01000007.1, forward strand.
ACTATTCAACCTAATAAATAATATTACCAAAAAGGATAGAAATAATACAAATAAAAAATTAAGTAATGATGACAATAATTTAGGACGTTTGTCAAATATTTGACAACAATAACAAAACATTAAAACTAATAAAATATATAAAGAAATTACAGAATAAATGGATAAAAGATACAGGAAATTATAAAAGAAGTTAACAAAGGGAGTATTATAAGAGTTACAAACTATGCGAGTGCCAAAATACTAGATATAAAAACATGTAAGTATTGTAAATACTACACCATAGTTGTCCCTGTGGTGAATTGACAATGACATTAAATGACACGAATGACAGCAGACAGATCGGACTTTTATCATGGTACCGGGCGGGACAATTGGTGTGAAATGTGTTTTATTTTCCAACCCCAACGCATAGAGCCTATGAGGCGACACCCAAACCCTACTGTAGGGTGTGGGTCTCCTCTCACAACGAGTGGGGTTATGGCCATAGTCCGCTGACCAAGTACGCGCTGGCAGATTTGAAAAGCCTTTAACGTTATGGAGGCTATGTGATTGCCTTATACCAGTTAATGCGCTTATTAAGAAGGTATATATAAATTAATATATTTTAAATAAAATAACACACTATAGAGATCGCCCTTTTACGTATTTAATTCAAAACAAGGTAAAATATATTTAATAGTTATAATTGTTGTCAAGCATTAACTTATGACGACCCCGTAGCCCAGTTGGTAGTAACCCTGCCTGCCGAGCGTGGGGTCCCGGGTTCGATTCCCGACCGGGGCAGATATTTATGTGACAGATAAATGTTTGTTCTCTGGTCATGGGTGTTTGTGATGTGATAATTGTGTATGTCCATGCCACCCGCAACACAGGGAATCCTAGTGCGGGGGTGTGAGTGTGTGAACGTTTATTTATTTATTTATTTATTTTATGTAAAAAAGAACAAAATTTAATTCAAAAAGACAATGGGTTTGCTTTAAAGCGGGGAGTTAAAGAACGGTGGAGTTAAAGAAGAAAGTGAACGTTGAACTACGGACGACGCGGCGATGCTATGGTGAACGTTTCTGTTGGAAGTCACTGGGCTTTGTACCACCTAGTTTAATCCCGACGGTACTTGCACGCTGGTTGGATATTTTGTCCGACTGGCGAGCTACCATTTTCCTCCTAAAATTGACCGTGAAATGTTGCATACTTATTTCGGTAGCCGTGTCGGAGAGATAATACGGGTCCCACGCTTACTTTTCTTGCCTTTGATGTTGAGTTATGATGATATGTATGAACTAAATTGGCGACGGTAGCTACTTACTATCAGGTGGCTCGCCTATTCATTTGTAATTTCATCAAAAAAAAAAAGAATAAAATAAAATCACTAAGAACAAAATCGAACTTTGTATTACTGTTAAATAGTAACTCAAGCATATGTGTCCTATTTTAGTGGCTTATATTTTCAACATAGTGTCAAAATCACTTACTTTCCGCCATTTTACCAGTAAATTCGAATTTACATTCAACCAACTATGTAGATTCACAAAGTTGTATAGAAAGGCGACTGAGGCTATTGAAACAGGTAAGAGATGAAATCTAAAGGAATCTTATTTAGCGGGATGCTAATTAACGGGCTTCTCATAATTTCCGTCTTTCCTTCCAAACCTCTTTACTAAGTGATTATACAGTTGAGCAGTAAAAGAGAAAACAGAAATAGCATTCGGTATTTTATCATCAAGCGTTCATATGGCGGGATTCAGATGCATGGCAGAGTGGCTAATTTTGGTAATAAATGTTACGATAGCTGTTCTAATTTCAATTATGTAATAGTAAAATCGATTAACTACAAATACGAATGCAGTTAAAGTGTATTTTTTGTCTATTTGTAACCTAAGCACGTTTTTAATTAGGTAAATCAGATTCTATGTAGGTGAGTTTTAAAAATTTATTCAATTATTACAATGATGAATAAGTTTCTAACACTTATATTTAGAAATGTATGTAGCCTGGAAGTCAATGATTTCTTAACTACTCTTCTTACAGCGATCAGCTCCATTGCCCGAGATACAAAGTATCGCACCCATAACATATAAATATGCCAAATAGCCAGATAGACAAATATTAAAAAAATATATCCTAGCTTCTATATAGATAACAAATTTAACCGCTCCTAAGATTTTTTATAAATGTTGAATGTATAAATTCGATCCTACAATAGTTCAATTATTAATATAAAATTTAATTTTGTAACTAAAAAGATACCCTACAATTAATCTGTATAGCGCTGAATATTACGACAGTGTTTAAAGCCCATGCATACCAGTTATCTCCATACCCTCTGAAACCAGTTCACACGTGAAATAATATTAGATATTAATGCAAGGTTAAGTCTATTAACTAGAGCGTACGTGAGGCAGTATCAACCCCCGCTCGTGCTTATATTTTGATAGATTTGAGTAGCTTTCGTAAAGCTAGAGCAACACTGTTTTATCGTCTTCATCAGCATTTTAGTTGTTGCTTGTTAGTTAGGTAAAGGCAACTAAACATTATACTCTACTAGTAATATATTTTATACTTTTCAACAAAGTATCAGAATGAAAATTAAGAAAGAGAATCAAAAAGTTATTTTAACACTGAATGATTCATGAGTGTTTATTTATTTTATTTATTTATTTAAGACATACCAACAGCATAGTATACAACACATTCTGTAAAATATTATGCACTGGAATTTTGTCAGATATATATGTATGCCAATTATAGGTACGCACAGCTTTCACTTCACAATAGAGTGACGTGTTATTGTTTACTATTTTATATAAGGAAAAGAGATCTAAAGTATAGTTATAAATACATCAATAAACAAAATAGAATTACAATTTTAGTAAATGAGACCTTAATTTTTTCTTAATAGATATAATAGAGTCATGAAAAATATCAATATCTTTAATCAAAGCGCATACTCTGTTATAATCCGTGCATATTCTGGATAAAGGAGAATTTTTTTTGAGTCTCGTTCTGCTTGAAGGAACACTGAAAACTTTGGTGAGAGGTTTGCGGGGAATATGGTAAGGAATAATTATATTTATGTTTTCCAGTAAGTAGCTACAATCTATATTGCCAAGTATAAGTTTCTTTAGAAACATAATACTTAATAACGTACGACGGCTATCTAGTGACATTATTTTAAAATGTTTAAGACGCCTGTCATATGTGTCGTGATTAGAGATGCCAGATGAATGAAATGCCAGATGTCTGGTAAATGAGCGTTGTATAGATTCTATTCGCTGTGACTGAGTAACATACTGGGGGTTTCAAACAAATGACCCGAACTCTAGTTGGCTACGAATCAAAGCATTATAAAGAATAACTTTGGAGTTAGGTGACAAAAAACCCTTGGTGTTTCTTATCAGGAATCCTAACATTTTGGCTGAATTCCTTACAATTTTATCGATATGACTTTTGAATGTAAGTTTGCTATCTACTATCACCCCTAAGTCTCGAATTTCATCTACTTGCTGTAGCTCGTCTTCGTTTAGTTTGTAGGAAGACTGTATTTGTAATTGCTTCCTAGAGAATTTGATATGAAAAGTTTTTTTCGTGTTTATCGTCATTCCATTTAATCTGCACCACATGCTAATACTGTCTAAGTCACGCTGACAAGTTCTATATTGGAGGTAGAGTTGACTGTATGGTAGATTTCTAAATCATCCGCAAAGAGACAGTATTGACAATTACTAATTGCTGTTACTATATCATTTATGAATGCAGAAAAAAGAATTGGACCTAAATGGAACCCCTGTGGCACGCCTGATACTCCTATATAATCGTTAGATTGATGGCCATTGACTACTACACACTGAAGTCTCTTTGCTAAGTAAGATCTAAACCATTCCAGTAGTGACCCACTGATCCCACAACGTTGCAATTTGTTTATGAGACGAATATGACAGACTTTGTCAAAGGCACTAGAAAAGTCCATATAGACAGCATCAACTTCGCGGCCCCTGTCCACTTCCTCGCGCAAAAAAGTTGTATATGACACTAAATTCGTTGAAACAGAGTATCCTTTCCTAAAACCGTGCTGGTGGTCGGAGATGAAGGTGTTCAAATGGCGAGTTACAGTGGGACAGACTAGCGATTCAAATAGTTTTGACATACATGGCGGTATTGATATGTGTCTGTAATTTTTAACATTTTTTATATCACTCTTTTTGTGCACCGGAACAATTTTTGCCCTTTTCCATTCGTCTGGAAATACTCCTTCCTTTAGTGACCGATTAAATATTATTGAAAGCGGTAGAGCTAAAACCGGACTACAGCGCTTAATAAAAACAGGAGGGATGCCATCAGGACCAGCACCTTTGAAAATAACCAGTTTCTTTATAGCTCGTGTAATGTCACGTTCCGATATTTTTATACAACTTAAAATTGATTCAGCAGTTGTTAAGTTTTCGTTGCTATCTACAGATGTTTGCTTACTAAATACAGATGAAAAATGATCAGCAAACATTTGGGCAATTAACGAACCCGTATTTGCAATCTCCCTGTCATCGTACATAATTGCTATAGTTGATTCGCCGTTACGTCGCTCTTTAATAAACCGCCAAAAACTTTTGGGGTTTTTGGAAACGTAGGATTCGATTTTTTTCTTGTAATTTAACAGGCAATCTTTACTCAGCTTATGTGCACGTTCGCGCAAGAGTTCGTATTCGAGCAAGTTTCGCGGATTTTTATATTTATTGTATCTGCTTCTTATTTTATGTTTTTCTCTAATTATTTTTATAAGAAAGTTCTGAAACCATGATGGGTATTTATTGTTTTTAGGTTTTGACAGCGGAATATAAATACTGATAGCCTCGTTTAGTATACTGTACAGTAAAGTAGTCATTTCATTAACATTTTGGCAATCACTTAATTCATTAGACCAATTTATAGTTTTTAAGTAAGTTACAATTTTACTGTAGTTAGCTTTAAAGAAACTGTATCTGGGGCTCGTGATAGGTTTAAGATGTTCAGGAGAACTGGAAGGAATAGTTATCAGAATAGGAGGGTGTTTCTGATCGACGTTATTTAACAAATTTGTGGAGTTTGTTACCTCTAAGTTTTGGCAGTCAGAAAGAACTAGATCCAGTGTTTTGCCATCTGTATTAGGAATATTATTCATCTTTGACAAATTGTTAATTGACATAAAATCTGCAAGGGTTAGTCCTAGTTTTGAATTGTAGTTTGTTGGATTACAAGGGCCAATATCACATTTGCGTGTCCATCCTATGAAACTTAAGTTAAAATCACCTAGGTTTATTACATGTTCAAAATTTTCTACAATATTAGAGGCATGTTCTACAAAGCGAGAGAAGAATTCAAAGTTGACTGGATAAACACAACGACACACGATAAGCCCTATAAAGCCAACTTATTCCAACTACTTGGGCTCATACCTCGTCAGATTCGGTAGGGTGAGGTTCCTTGGTTTTGCGATCGACACAACCTGCGAGCGGTTGTGTGGACAAACATCACGTGCCATCGAACTCACTACGTTTCTAATCTTGATTAATTTAATTAATCCTTGATTTGATTTAAAATCTATTTGTGCTATCGATTAAACGTACGATTGTATTAAGTCACAACTGATGACGAGTCACCCGCTTCAAGACCCCGTCATATTAATTCCTCTACGTTATTCATCTCACAGTGTGTGCTTTCGTCGTAAAATTAAAAGACATCGATGGATCAAAAAGTAGATATACATTTGATGGTAAGGAGAAACTTGAAGAGTCTTAAAGCACAATCAAAGTCCTGCTAAAGTCGCTAATAAATTGTAGCTCCAACTTTTTGAAGCATAGTTTTGATCTATAAGCGGTATACTGCAAGGCAGATATCTTTCCTCGTTATAGACGAGATCTTAATCATACTCCACAACTCTTCCTCACCGCGGAATCGTGGTCAACCAAAATGTCGGAAGTTCTTATGCCACCAGAAGACTTTCTACATTACATTACGACCGATATTTAAGGTTAACAATTGGAACAGGCGTGTCATTAATTAACAAGAAACGTTTAAGAAATTTTATCTCCAGTCACTTGTTCAACTATTAAACGCATCTTAAGTTGCTTGACCTCGGTCGATTGATGATTGAGATAAGCTTCCCAGCTATGCACTATTATTCAAAAAATTAATTCCTTTTTATACAAAGCCGTACAGGTTTATGGATCAACGAGGACTATTATAATTATTTTTGAAAAACTCGCGTTTGAACCGGCGGTGCCACGTCCGACCTATTCAAGGGGAAATGAAAGGGAGCGTATGGAAAAATGTTTTTCATGTATTCCACAAAATATAGCCATTCGGGGTGAACACAGGTTCTGTTATAAAAGAAAAATATGGAAGTCTTTTACAGCATTTTTGTATTAATTACCCTTTGCCGTCCGTTTGCTTCGTCATGAAGATTTATGTTGTACACCGAACATTTGATTCCATACATTATGTAATTTTATAAAAAAACAATGTTTATATTATTCATGTATCCAGTGCATTTTATTTTAAAGTTACAAACTAAATAATTATTTTTTATTCAAAAAAAATAGTATCAACGGGACTGCAAAATAGTTAAGAGTTACAAAATCATTGCCACAATTTTGTTACAGTGATTTGGTAGCAGCAACAACCTTATACTCGTAGTTTAGATGTCTTTCTTTCGATATGGGGGCTTCAATAAGAATTCTACACGCGGCCTTAACTTTTCAAAGTTATATGTGTATCAGAACTAATTATCAGTTGCTTCAGCGTAAGAAATTAATCTGATAAACTTTCACACGAGAGAGTTCTGCGTAATACTGTCTAAGGTACGGTTTGGCCAGTCTACAGTGGCCAGCGTGGACCCGAAAATAGATAGCTATGGGTTAAATGACTTGTGTTTGATTTCGATTTGTTTGAGATCGAAAGACGTTAGGATTTTGGTAACGAAAACTGTTACACTGGGCCGTTCGCTACAATGATAATATAGTTGTAAAGGTCTGAGGTAAATTTGCAGTTAACACAATGTTTACTATTTACAAGAACAGTATATTTGTACACCACAACGAAACACAAAACACACAGAAAATTTAAAAACTTGGAAAAATATAGGAGCGCGCTCGCACGATAGACTCATTCAAAAACGAATTAAAAAATCTGACCCGCTTCTTTTGAATTTAATAATAAAATTAATAATTGGTGTTGCCATCGTGACATAATAAATGTAGTATTTATTTTATCCCATTTTTACAGCCTAACATTAGGTTACTAATTGGCATTGGGTTACTAACCCAATGCGTTAGACAAATATAACTAAACTAATATTAATATTAAAATTCATGCATGCGTCGCCTTCAATAACGTTACATACATATTGTATGAGTAACCCTTACACCAATACTTTCCCGGCGAGCAGCGCGCAGCGCAGCCTTATTTTTCGCCGTGAGGCGATCCGCCCAAACCGGGGCACCGTACGTCACCATACTCCGGCAGACTCCGGAGTACAGCTGCCTGCAGGCGACGCTAGGTCCTCCGAGGTTCGGAAGGAGTCTGCCCAGCGCACTCGCCGCCTTCACGACCTTCGGTCCCACCATCGTGAAATGTGGGCCGAAGGTCCACCCTCCGTCCAGGATGAGCCCGAGATATTTCATTTGGGGGCTCAACCTGACTCTCCCCTCTCCGATCTGAAGGGCAGCCCCCGGTGGAGGTCCCTTACGGCCGGTCCCGCGGAAGAGCAGGGCTTCGGTCTTGTCAATCCTGACACGAAGCCCTAAACTCTCTATGAGGCTGATCACGAGGTCGAGTCCGACCTCGGCCAGCCGCGCCGCCTCCTTGTAGTTTCGTTCCCGGGAATAAACGAGGGTGTCATCCGCGTAGCAGATGACACCCACTCCGGGGAGAAGACGGCCACCCACAGGACCACAGAACCACAGGATCGGACCCAGAACGGATCCCTGCGGGACACCGCAGCCGACTTGCCGCCACTCCACGGACCCCGACCGGTTCTCGAGGCCTAACCTTCGATCTGAGAGGTACGCCTCCAACAGCCTTCTTAGATACGGTGGCACTCCGAAGTATTTTAGTGCCTCCCGTATCACCGCGTGCGGGAGGCTATTGAAGGCGTTCGCGATGTCCAACGACACCGCGACCACCACCTCCTTTCCGTGTTCCGCCTCAGCCGTCACGGCCCGCAGGCGTTTGAGGGCGTCGACGGTCGACCGACGTGCTCGAAACCCGAACTGGGATTCTGAAAGTCCGGGCCCCGAGCCCTCCTCCAGGTGCTGAACGAGCCGGGAGGCCACTTTCTTCTCCAAGGCCTTCCCGGCTTCGTTCAGCAGCACCACCGGTCGCACCGCACTCACCGCACTCACCTGCAGCAGCTTTTTCGCAGCTGCCGCCGGGAGCTCAATGTGGGCCGACCCTGGCCCCCTTTGTCCCGTGCGGATGGTCCGCACGAGGACCTGCCCTGCGGAACAGCCCCCCTCCTTTGCCACCGCGATGGTCAGCCGTTCCGCAGAGACCGCGTCGCTCAGGCCCGAGATTCTAAGTTCAGCCTTTTTTTCAGGCCTGAGCACCTCCACCTCCTCCGCCAGGGTCTCCCTCAGGCGAGCGGCTAGGGTGTCCGCCTTTTCGCCACTCGTGGGGCCGGGAATCTCAATCAGGCGTGCCCCGGTCGCCGACTGGCGGATCCGGAGCGGGCCGATTCCCAGCTCCTTCAGGTCGACGTTCGCCTCGGCCTTAAGGAGCGCCGACCCGTAGGTTGCTCCCCTAGCCGCTGCCTCCGGCCGAAACTTTATTATTACGGCCGATGAGCGGGGGAGCGCTAGTTTGGGCTTTGTGGCCCCCTTCTTCTCCGGCTGCGCTGGAGCAGCTGTTTTCTTAAGCGCCGCGGTCTTCGCCGGCGGCGCTGAGGTCGTCTTCTTCTTCTTCGCGGCTGACTTGCGGCGGACGACCTCAGTCCAGCTAGCCGCCGGCTCCGCCTGTGTTTCGGCCAGTTGTGGGACCGCTTCTTTAGAGGTGGAGGGGCCAAACGCGGTCCACTCCACCTCCTTCCCCTTTCCCTTCCCCTTCCCTTTTCTCGATGTTGGGGAAGGGCGGGAAACTCCTCCCGGCCCGTCTGCGCCACCACTTCCGTACTAGGGGCCGCCGACCCCCTGACCTTTTCCTCCAGCGCGGCCCTTGTGGCCCGCGCCAGCGGTGCGCTGTCTCCGGCGAGAGGAGGGTGGCAAGGAGGGGCCGCCGGGAGTTGCAGAGCCGCCAGATGGCCATCAAGTATATTGCCGACCATATGCGCGATTTCGTGCATAAGGTCGGCACCACCCGTATTGTTCGAAGGTTCAGCCGCCCTTTTGCGGCTGTCCTCGAACTCCCGCCTGTAGGCTCTTACCTCCTCCCGTAATAAGTCCAACTCCCGCGAGAGCCGACTGTTGTCAGCCCTCAGTCGGCGGACCTCGTCGGACTCGGTGCGGGTCACCAGGGACTCCAGCACCTCCCTGATGGACCCGGCGGCCCTCCTAATTTTTGCGGCGTATCCTCCCCTGAGGCTTACAGATTTGCCGGTTAGGCCGAGGATCAAGTTAATGTTTGCCTCCGACGCCACCATCAGCTCCTCGGCCCCCCGCCTGTCAACGTCATCTAGCACGATGGGGACCTCCTCCGTCGGACCCCCCACCTCCTTCTGCTTGCAGAAGGCCCTGTTTTGAAGGGCTGCCTCAAAACCGTCCTCGCGGTCACGCTCCACGCGCTCCCGCAGAGCAGCCCTAGCGCTGGTCAGCGTGTGCGCTTTCCCCCGCTTGGCTGCTGATCGCGGTTTGGAGTTTGCGGCCACACCTGCCTCCGTCTCCGTGGCGGAGTCTTCCGGCTCCCCGGAGTACAGACGTTTCCTCCCGAGGTCTGTTTCAGAGAAGGAGGTAATGGAGATGTCCTCCAGAACCTCTATAACTCCATCTGGTTGGCCCTGAGAAGGGCCGTTGGGATGGCCTTGAGAAGGGCCTTTGGGTTGGCCCTGAGAAGGGCCGTTGGTGTGGCCCTGAAAAGGGCCTTTGGGTTGGCCCTGAGAAGGGCCGTTTGGTTGGCCCTGAGAAGGGCCTTTGGCAGCTACATTCTTACTCCGCGTGATCATTTCGACACAATTAGTCACACAGACAAAACACTCTAAAATCCAAGTCTAGCTTATAGCGTTTGGTCACCTGCCTGCCACCTGCGTTACCGGGGTCAGGACAGGGTCCAGGGGAGACGAACGAGGACGTAGCTATAAACACTTGGGGACTCCCCCAAATTATGTTACTTAGCCCACTGTACATATATTTATAAATATTAGACTAGTTACTTCTGTTAATTGGCGTGATCCTAACATAATTATATGACTCACACGAGAACATAATTATATTTCGATAATAGGTGCACACTCGTAAATCATCTTGTGAAGGAATAGTTGATCTCTAGCACGAATAATGCAGACCGTAAATTGTTGTTTTATTAAATATTTACTTTCTAACCCGTGTCATTGTATTAAGCTTCGTAAGCGAAACTAAACCTGATAAGGCACTATCGCCTACGGAAAAGGTTTATTGCGTCACCTTCGTCAAATGGAATAAATACAAATTATTCAAAAAGTTTAGGTTAATACCTATACTTTTATGTGAAATCTACGCTCAAAACCATTCATTTTTATGTAAAAGTAAACTAGTGACACCACCGTACTCGTTATAATTTACTGGTTCACTGATGTCATATATACAAAATTAAGACTCGCCAAATAACCCAAGAGCAAACGAGTTTTGCTTCATACATCTTTGCTTCGTTCGAGATTCGAACGTCATTCGACACGGTGTCATTCCGATTAATTGGGCTGCAATATCAGCGTATATGTATACTTGCTGGCATTTCGTAGTATCTGTGAAAAATACATAACTTATGAACCAAGCTATTCATGACGGCTTCCAACTCATTGGCGGCCTTCTACATCTTTCTTCAAAATTAAGGAGCCTTTTAATGTACCACACGCTAATTCAGCGCATATATTGGGCAACTTGGTATCGGGAGATGTCATGCCGCTCGAAGGCCTCCGACGTGGCTTAAGGATAGCTATCTAATGACGCAACCGATAGCTTAACGTTGTTAGCTTAACGAATGTTGCCACTAGCTTACACGAGTCATGCGGCCCTGTCATTTCTAAAACTCGAGTTCCTAACAAATTGGTAAATACAAAAATGTGTTTGTTATTAGGTATATTAAATCAATTTTAGTTGAAGACTAAGAAAAACAAGTTGCAAAATGTTTTATTCATAGAGCGTTAATCAAGAGGAAGAAGCTGGTGGATTACAATGACACTACACGATAGATAGAGTATCTAGATTTATGGCGGTTATTCATTACTCGGGGCTAGAACGAGACGTAAAATATCACTTAGTTTTGCTTCGTTATCCTTACATATTGACAGAAGAGCAAAGATTAATCAATTTCATCAAAAAATCTTTGTTTTTCGTTTTTCAAATATAACGAAATTTCACTTTACTTGTATGTTGTTGTATAATTTCAGAATCTGTTTTGATTATTTTAAGGATTCTTTTTTTGTTTCTGTTTTTGATAGTTTTGCTTCACATTCAAATAGATTTGGCTAAACTAATTTTTTTAGAAAAACTCTAACATGCTCCCGCCAAATAGAGGTTGTCCTTTCTAGATCCATTTTGATTAAATATTTTGTGTGTTTTTGACTTGGTGGTTCTGTACATTGGCGATCGGGTACCGGGAATATATTGCAGGATAACGTCTGCCGGACCAGCTAGTTTATATGTAGGTAAGTGGATATTTCTAAGCGTAAGGCACAGTTTTTCTAAAGCGAAGCGGGGACGGTTTGCTAGTAATTAATATAGGGGAATTAATTAATAAGCATACACATTTTTATTCTTTTTATTTTGGTTAACAAACAGAACACAATATACATTACAAAATAAAATTACCTAAACATATTTTTATATCGTTAACCAACACCGTTAACCACATATTACTATATGCATATTGCCATATTGAAAGTGAAAGGACTTACAAATTAAAGTATACTTAACAAAACATACAGTTTTCATATTGTATTGTGAAGATTAATGTTCCTTACATTTTATAGATAATAATACCATTTGATTGTGTTACTTATTATTGCTATGGGATATTCTATAACAATTATTTTTTAAATACTAGGACGAATATCGATTAAGTCTACATTATTGTGATCATCATAGTTACGCATTAACTGATATAAAGGTGAACGTTTTTGAGCATTAGTGCGACATTTACTTACAGCAAATAAAGGTTTTAATTCACGACTATCTATTGTACGCGGAGCTCTGTAATACACTTTATCCAAAAAAGGGGTGCAGTCATATTTATCATGACAAATATTATGTAACAGCAAAGCTATAAGCTGAAGGCGTCTAGTCTTAAGCATCTGAATATTATAATGTTTGAGAAGGTAATCATATGAACGACAACGAAACGAACTTTAGAGAACTTACAATTTACACGTCTTAATTATTTCTTTTGTACTGCCTCGAGTGCTTCTATATGTATTTGATAGTATGGATGTTTTTACACACACCGCAACCCCTTATCATTACCCAAAAGTGACAACTAAAGATTGCAAGGCCCTTAGGGACTACGTCTGTACACAGTATTGTTGCTTGTAGGTTAAAAATAAATTATACATAATTAAAAAATATACATATATTACTGCTGTAATTAAAGTTTGTTAAACATATTTTTGAGAACTGTTTGCGTAACACGAAACGACCGAGCTCACGCTAACTAAAAACAAGTATAAATATCAGTGGAAATCATTTTCACAGTTTTCAACTTCGTCTGTTATTCCTGCGCTCGCCACCTGCAGTCGAGTTTGCTCACGTAATTATATGCAAAGTACATGCAAATCCCTGAACCCTCTTCAGGTTTATTCGGATTTAAAGACAGTCAATGCTAGGCGTTAAAGAAGCTACTTTGTACAAAGCTTGTCACAAGACATAAATTTAGTATTACTAAGGACCGAGCTTTGTGGTTTATATAAATTATATTTCATCTTTTATGTTATGATGCTAGATCCAGACTCGGCAGAAGCATTTCTTTTTGTAGGATGAATTATATTTCGGCCGGGGCTATCAAATGTTACTCACGATTTGTTGCAAACTCACATAAATATTGTAGTCGTATTGATTTTACAGATGAACTAACGTAGTATCGTAGCAAAATACGTTTAGACTACGATGATTTATATTCAAAATGATGGCGATCTTAAATACATGTAACAGAGTTTCGTCTTCAACTTGATGTATAAGTGAATCCTTTTAAATTCCCACCTGTATATCCCGCAAGGGAAAACAGTCCTACTGATCTTGGTTTTTCTATTGGAACACATGGGGTTATACATAATTTATTGCCAAATACGGGCAATAATACTAAGACGACTAAAAAATTTTTTTTATTTGCCGCTTATGATAGCTTTACTCCTAATCTGTCACAATCCTTATTGTACCTCAAATACATTGGGTGTTAAAGTCCTTTTTCAGAAGCCGACGCAAATTCATTCGTGAAATTGGTAAAACTGTCAAAATTTGGATTGCAAATCTCAAATTTATTTCAAAGCTGTTCGAGTAGTTGATATGCTAGGTTGATCTATCTTGAATAGAAATGGTTCACTTATCTTCGCAGACGGTAACTACGAGTATCTTACCACTTGGCTAAAGGTGAACGCCATGGTCCACCACGGAAGCCAGGATTCGGCAGCTTCACACAACTATGAGAACATTTTGGAAACTTCAGAGTTCTCAGAGTCCAGAGAGGCCACTAAATCTTGTGATGTTTAAATGATTTTAAATATGCACATAACTTTGAAATATTTTTGGTGCGAGCAGGATTCATATTTGATTCTGTGCGCCGGAAATCAATATTGTTACCGCTAAGCTATCACTGATCTTAGTTTGAATTTATTAATCTCAGCTGCCGTAGTGTTGTTATCTAGCTTCAGAATATAATATTACGCATGTCGAAGTGGAAACTTTAGTATTATAAATTCCACTGAAAATACCATTGTAAATATATATCTACTATGGCAATACGAGTTTGATTCATTTAATTATGAAGTAGCATAATTTTTTGTGCAATAAAATTATAAATTTCAAAATTCGATTCACTTTTTTATAATCTGTCGCTACTTATTAAATGACATTTAACTCGAAACATAAATATTCCTGTAAGGAATCTTATTAAAAACAACGAGATAGTTGACTTAAAATCATTTTTATCATTCATTACTGGCCAGGCCAGTGTTTACATAATCTTATATATTTAATTGAGCACTTCTTTAATGCATATCTGTATATCTACAAAAGTTTACGTGTTGTCGCAATGTGACATACAGCAAGACTAATAAATAGTCAAGAAAAAAATATGTTGTATGTAAAAATCGCGTTTGTTCAGGCAATACTACTACTGTACAAGTAAATAAAACCTAATCTAAATATAAAATTTTATCCAACTCATTAAAGTCGATACCGAGATACGTGGAATAAAATTATATATGTACAATATATCTCTAAATTCATAATTAATATATACATATTCATATATATACATATATACTCATATATATTATTATTATTCATATATATACATATTTTTTACATACACAATTCGTTCGACTTGAATACGAGTTCATGATTGGCTACAAACATAATGTATGTCCGCTCAACAGCGTGGATTACATCACCGGGGGGCCGTTGATCCCCTGAGTGAAAAGCCCGGGCAAGGAGGAATCCCTCGAGTTCTGTATTCTCCACACATGGGCCGCGCCCTCCCCCACAGTGGGCGCCGCCGCGTTGGAAGCCTTAAAAGATTTTTTCTAGATTTGGTGCCATGGTTCTGGTGGTACTTTCCGCATAACAACAAACTCACAAAATTCCCACTCCATAAAATTTGTGTAAATAATATACATTAGTGTACATAATATAGCTTTGTTCCATATCATATAGCGCCATCTCGTAAACTTTTCTGGTACTACATGTTGATATATGTACATCAAAAATTTGTAAGATGGCACTATCGGATAGTGTCATATGTTATCCGAATACGCACAAAAAATTATATAATGGTTTGTATCTAAATATGTTTTTGAAAAACATAGATTTTATATATATAAACCACCGAGCGAAGCTGATCTCTCAGGTAGCTTAAGATGATAATAGATCCTAGTTGTAGAACAATACTGATTTGTTTTTATATCAATGTTGGTTAAAGAGCATATACGTAGGTAATTTGACAATCCACTGTCCCTCCGGTAAGTGATAACCGCCGTCAATGAACATCGTCAATAGTGGGCTTGACTGTCAGGTTTTTGGTCATAGAAGTCGGAGATTAACTTTTTTAACTGGCTCATTGATGAAACGAAACAATAAGGTTTGGAAAAGAGCTTTTTCCTTGAATCTGCACCGAACACTCCTGCTCACGGTTCATCATGCTTAACAATCAACCGTGATGTGACAATTAAGCTTTGCTTTGGAGCACGGAATTTGTTTTTTTTCACGTGGTTTTTTACTTTCCAGTTATCTACCAACTTCCTTCTTTTACCAAGTTTATCGCTTTAAATTTTAATTAATTTTTTTATTACAGAGACTGTCGCTGAGCGACCACATCGTTCCTTAAGGGATCGACAATATATTAACACACACATAATTATATAATTAGAACACAAGACATAATCAAAATTTAATGTTTTGCAAGGCCCACAGTACCCAGCCTGCACAGTAATCTGGCTTCCTCTGACATTGGAGAAGCCAAAATATTGTTTGTTTTAGTTGGCTAATCTGCATTGTTCTTGCAAAATGCTGTAACCTCAGCGATTCTGTCCGCACACATTCCGTCAAAATGTGTTGAACATCTTCAATCATACCGCAATGATTACATTTAGAGGATTGGACTTTCTTCATTAAAAATGCAAACTTTCTTGACGAGATGTGTCCGCAGCGTGATTTAAGAACCATCGTAAGGCATTGTCTATTACACAATGTTTTATCAATCATTTTTTGCACGGCGATATTTTGGGTTACTGATGTACATAAATGACTGTGGCGTATAATCACAGGGATAAACACAGGGAATCCTAGTGCGGGGGTGTGAGTGTGTGAACGTTTTTTAATCATCACATTTTGTGTCTTCTAGTTAGCAGGTTGTTACAAAAAAAAACAAAAATACCAAATAGACTTCTACTGAAAGTGTTCAAAGTAATAGTTATCTTAAAAGTAGTAATTCCATCAGCGGCTATCTATTGAACTGCTAATATTTGGCTAGTATTAGGGATTCCCTTAAAAATGAAAATGAATAAGAAAGCAAAAAATTTTTTTATGCATGTAGTACTCGTGACGAAGTTTGGTGACTCGACGCGATCGCGTTCATCACTGGCGGCCGATGGCATCCGAGCAATGGCGCGTGTAATTACAGTACTCCTTGTCATGGACGCGTCTTATAAGAGACCAGCGACATTGATAAATTGCTTAGTAATTTGAACATCAGTCTAAAAGACCATAGAAGTAACACTTGTTGGTACAAATTTATTATAGGCAGGGAGTTTGGCTTGGATTCTAGCGTACGAAGCATTATACTCGAAATTTTTAATCCAGTAGTTGTTCATTCAACTGTGACCTTTACGAAGAGAAATCTGTCGCTATTGCTTTGTTCATTGATTAGCGAAGTGTATCATAGCCAAAATTAACTTGTACTCAAATAAAATGACTATTTGCACAACAATAAAATAACTGTACTTGTATCAACTTTGAAGTCTCGTATCTACCTACAATTATTTTGGACTAACTGTAGTTACCACGGCGTAACCCGTGAATTCCTAATGACAATGCAGCTTCACTCCTCTCACTCTACATTGATTTGCATTGAACAATAGCAAATGTCTTACTTTATTTAGATAATTTTGTACTAGCAATTAATTGTAATTTTAAATAAATTGTTTTTATAAACTTAAACTATACCAGTTTTAGATAGAATTTGCATGTCGACAATTTTTGCCATAAAATTAGATTAATTATATGTAATATGAAAAACCTGTAATTTAACATTAGTCGTGGACTAATGTACATAATTTACCTAGGCAGTTTCTTAAATTTAAAAAGTTATATTAAGTTGTTAAATAAATAACTAAATAACTTATTTCATAATAATAAAGCTTTGCGTTCTAACAGTTTATTCCTAGTGATGCAAAAGCATGATACATAAAGAATGGGATCCAACAACCTGTCAATTTGTGAATAATGTTTTTGGTATCCAATAAATATTATTATTTAAATAAATAAAGCTTTTATACCCGTACTGAACTGCTGTACTAGAATTGACTACATTATGATACGTTTCATACATACATAAATACACACATGACAGTCAGTATTGACAGTCCCGAGTTCGATTCCCCCCGAGTCAGATATTTTTGTTACGGGTAAATGTGTACGTTCATGCCACCCCTAGCACAGGGAATTCTTACTGCGCGAATGTGAACCTGTCATGTGTACAAGTAATCTTATAAATCAAACCAAAACAGGGTTGCCAGAACTAATATTACAATAAAAATCTTAATCTTATAACATGTACCATTAGACAACCAGGAGCCTAGAGTCACTGTCAATCAAGACCGCAAGGAACGGATTTATTCATGACCCATAGCGGATTATTTAGAGAACGGATTAGGCGTGGAGCCGAATAACTTTTGATGTATTTATTTTGAGAATTTGATGTACTATTGTGTATTTTATTAAGAAATAAATATTTATAAATAAATTTCTATTAATCGTAAATAGTTAGTCTGGCACAATATACTCGTATCATTTTGTAGTACATTTGATATAAAATTGGCTTATAAATATATAAAAAATACTAAATATTTATGGTTGGTATGAATTGTATACTAAAAAGTTCATGTAAATTGGATTGCAATGAATTTAGTAAAATGTTGAAAAAACCTTGAAAATTATGTCTCTTAAAATTAAGTAAGTCTATTAAATAAATGTAATACAAAATAATTATGTATTATTTTTATTACAGCTATCATTAGGGTAGTATGACATTTTTAAGACAAGTAATTAAAATATTTCTTTTTATTATTTGCAAGGAAAAATATGTTAAATATGTGTTAGAAGGGAATAAAGTTTGCGTACCAACACAATTGTTGATAAAACAAACGTTACTATTCATAGTAGAACCTTACGGAGGAATTCCAAGCTATGAACGCTACAGTGCCTACATTTCCCACGGTGTCACCGGAGTATGTAGCGAAATATACTCTCTAAAATGCTATGGAACTGTTTCCAAAGTGTGACATGTATCATCAAAACCAATTGTACAATGTTGGGCTTAGGACTCCTTTCATAAAGAGTTCTGTTGTTTAAGTATACCAATAGTGGTCGATTTCAACGATCACTCACTACGAAACATACTGAAATGATAATGTGCAGTAAATACGTGATCTATATGCAACAATACGTTTTAAGTAGTAGAAAGTCAGCTATCCAGATGATTGTATTTATCCTATAAGTCAGTTATCCAGATGATTAATTGTATTTGTACAAACACGTTAAAAAAAGAAAAGAAGGTGAATTTATTTGTTTTATCCTCTATTTTGAAACCTTAGGGTGGTATTTTTTCTTCAAATTTAAGTGGGAATAGCTGGGAAGTATACTATCACAAACTAAAAAGAAGTTTTTGCAAATCGGTTAATAAATGACGGAGTTTTGAGTAATAAATTTAAAAAAAAACAAGGGAATTGAGAAACTTGTCCTTTTTTAGAATCTTTTAAAAGTTGAAGTTAATATTTAATACCTATGTAAATAAAAATGAAATCAAATCGTTTATTTGTCATAATTTCTTATCACTAACGCCAATACTCTGATATACAAATATTGTTATAAAAATAATAACATAACATAAAAGTAAACGAAGAAGACAGTTTAATTTCATATCAAATACAATTTAAATATAGTTAATTATTTGATAGTTATCATTGAATACTTAAAATATTTCAATCGTCGTCACAAAACTCGTCGTCTGTTTAAAGAAAAAAACACTTTAAATTAACAATCTGCTTTAATTAGAATGATTACGTATGAAATAACATTATGAGTTATTCATAAGTTCTATAATTGTATTAAAACATTTATCCAGTTAACCAAAATCTATGCTCCATTTTTAACATTTTTATTCAGTAATTTTTTATTCCCCGAGGGATAGCATTATACATTTTGCCACATATTACTTTTTTTGATATAGTCACAAGACTGATTTGGCTTATTTTTTTTAATACGCAATTGTCAAGACAAGGTTTACGTGAAATGAAATTTCGGAAATTTGGATGCTAATTTGGAATTAAAGTCTCTGTAAAAATATGACGTTACTGAGGCCGCTTCTCATTTTCTTCATTCCTAAAAAGCCACTGCGAAGCCCAACCGTTCGCCTACATCTCACAATTTTGTTATTTGTCATTTCAGAATATATATTCAGAATATTCAAGATATATATATAATTGAGTTATATATCAAAACAAATAAGGCTGACAACTAAATTGCAATAACAGCTGACCGATCATTGGACATATTTTAAAGATTTGAGTCCAAAATTTTAAAAGTCAATGAAAATACGTAGTATACATATAATTTGTAGTATATAAATATGCAAAAGATTAAATTTTCCATATATATGGCATCAACCATGTGATATGTTTATCGATTTTTTTTTAACGGTAAGAGTACAGTAAAAAAGACTAATCTCGTCGTGACCATGATCCCTGTATTTAAATCGAAACGTCGATAAAAACAAAAATCGTGGATACCTACTTTGTTATAGTGATATAGACAAAGAGTGTTCTTTAATTTTCCTTTTGAACGAATTCAGTGAGTTGACGACATTATACGTCCGCGATGATTAAGTTTAAAATCATAAAAAATCAATTAATTTATTGGTAAATCGAATGTATTTATGAACTTATATAGTCACATAATCTCATCCATTAAACCAATCCTTGTGGATGACACTTCTCTGTGCTTTGTTCTTTCTGATTTGCCTGCAACAGAGCAGTTCGCGTCACGCAACGGAGATGTCCTTTCACCTCTTTGTGTCTTTACTTTGACTTTGTTTTCATATTTCACATTTTTGAGAATTATTTTAAAGTCATTCTTGGTTTTCCTTTGTTCCCTCTTTCTGCTTATTATTACATCTTCTTTATAATTAGGTATATAAAGTTACTTATTATAACAAATATAATAATATTAGTTATGTTAAATTACAGTTTTGTTTTACTCTTATTTTCCAAGTTAATGCGCTTTTAAAATCTTAAGCTACATCGTCACTTATCATCAAGTTGATAAGCCTTATTATCTTTGGCTATGTCGTCATTTATCATCACGTTGATGCGGCTTACCATCTTAGGCTACATTATCACTTATCATCTGATGGGAGTATAGACAACTATTGACTTATAATAGGTAGAAAAAATATTGTTAATGCTGTATTATTTATTTACTTGTGATTTGTATTACTTTTGAGTGCGTTCTAGTTTGCATCAAAGGTGCGATGTTAATTAGGTATTTATTTAACATGTTGCTTAGTATTTAGTATTTATTATTAGCATTTATTATTTATTCAAAAAATTAATACGTATAAGCAGAATGTGATACACACAATCAAAACAACAAATACATCAAACAAGAAATAGGCATAATTTGGTTACATCTGCAGTTCGTCTTCAAAAGGTTCAACGTTCCTTTATGGGGCTTGGAGTTCGTTTTTACAATAAGATTCTTTAAGTTTCTTTTCTTCCTAAGTTTCTTTCTAAGAGGAGTTTCTTTCGCCTTTTCTTCTCCTCATTGTTAAAGCACCTTTTCGAAACGGTGGTAGAAGCAAATAAATGACGTTCATAAGTGTATTTATTGAATATCTATATGATTAAATAATTTTGAATTTGAATTTGAATTTGCTGTGGGAGTGTATGTGTATGTGTGCGTATGTTAGGTTATTTTGTGTACATCATGTTTCTAATACACACATGATTTCAAAAAAGATTCAGGTGTTATCTGAACAAGCGGGATTTCGCTTCGTTCTTGGCTGGCATTGCATCGTCGTCGTCATATATTTAAGCTATCACTGATACCACAAAAGCATCTACATATCTGTATATAAAAATATCAGTTGGCCTTTTAGTATCATAATTCTCTATAAATTACTCAGTGAGCAGAGGCAGTAAATATAAATTTAGTGCAGAAACATGTAACAGCGACTTTACGCGTAAAGACGAAATCAATGTCCGTCGGGGGACAGACACACTCGCTCGTTCCCGTACAATCACGATTCACCAGGAATGACCAATGCGTTGTGCTGAGTACTCTCGACAGGGACTGGCACTTTAGAGTGGAAATCTTTTGCATTATCTCATAGTAATCCGATTGGCACTGAATTTTTTTTTAATTTTATGAAGTTGACAAGTGTGGTGCAGAAGATATCTTCAACTATGCGTAATGACCCCGTAGTAGGCCAATAAATGTGATGTATAATTGCTCAGTTCCAAAAATAAAGATGCAAAGTGAAGAAAAAACTTTATATAAATTTTCTCTTCTATTTGTTAAAAGGTTTTATTTATTTTTATATTGTTTGTTAGCTTGAATAGTTTTGGTATTAACAATATATATTTAAATAACGTTATTTAATGATTATGTTAATATTTCAATCACTAAACAAGCAATAGCTTAAACAGGCTTTGACAAGAATCTTTATATAAGAGTATTGGAATAACATATTATGAAATTACATATTATGATATTCCAATACTCTTATAATCAAACATTCATTATATTACTTATTTAATTATCACTTCATAGTGCAATTTTATAGTTTTTCTTTTTAAAATCAGTCTATTTCAATAATTTTTTTACGTATGCTTATTTCCTATTCCTTGATCTTCGACACCGTTTGCAAAGACATTACTTAATTACTTGTTACAATACGAAGCTGAGAACACTTCGTGTATTACCAGCACACAAGTCCTACAAAAAATTATTTGCAGTTCCAAATAAAACACGGTGTGATTACGGAACCTGACCCAAGCAAACAAGTGTCATCAAAATTTACTGGAGTGTCACCGCAATCACGAAACCCGAGTACACATCTTGCTTTTCTGATGACGAAGTACCTTTAATCTGCATAATTTTATGATTGGGCCCTTTCAGACATTTTTGTCGACCTACGTAAGGTCAAATGAGACGTTGTTATGAGTATCTCGGATAAAGAGAAAAGGGTTTTTAGTAAAATTGTCCCGTTATTTGATGTTTTTATTGTGTGACCAATGAATTCGTTTATTCCGTGATTTACATCGATTAAAAACCAAAAAGTGAACGTCTGTCATGTTGACATTTCTTGGAAGATTTAAAGTAGGTACATTATCGCTAAATTGTTTCTACACTAGATAAGTGCTCAACGTCGCCCACGAAGATCAGTAAGACCAAAGGTATCACTGATTCGTTGTCGGCCAACAAATAGAGCAAAACGAACGTACTGGCTCTCAGCCGGAATACGACGAGTCGTTTAGCGGCTGACTCAAGCAGGAGGGTGATAATTAGCCAGGCAAACTTCGCGGAAAGATAATAATAAAAGTAATAACATTCATAGGTTAATAATAACACTGATAATATAATCCTTACGGGAAGCCTTACCACCAAGCAGGCTGACTTCTGTCATCTCTTACGACACCCTGTTCTGCCAGCGTGGGATTGGGGGAGTATTCTAGGCCGCCCCAATAAGGCCAAATAATAATATGAAAGAATAACACGTCTGTGGTTATATGTCATCACGACACGTCATGGTTTTTTGCGTCTAATATAGCTTGAATTAGCAATTTTAATTTGGGTTATGTTATAACTTCCATTCCCAAGCCCACTACTTACTTCTCATGGTTATGATTAGTTCTTAAATGTTATTATTGTCGTATTAATGTCTCGTCAAGTCAACAATGATACGGCTTCTTAAATGTTGTGAAATAGTTCACATTTGATTGTTAAGATTTAAAAAATTGGGTAGTAAATTAAAAATATCCTTAAAGGGATTTGAACATTTCTGTACAGAAGCTGTTAAGCCTACAAATCCGCCATTTTGAAACGACCACGACTTGATCACAAATCAATATATTAGGTGATTAGGAGTATAATCAAAAAGTATTTAGTGATAAAATGTTGTAAGTGATATATTTGAATTCAAAGTTCCAAAACGTAGAAAAATAATGCATTAGTCTTTTGTTAATTTCAAGGATCGAAAATGTATCATGTCATTTTTTTCTGTGCCACGTGTTCCGTGAATCACGTGGATAAAGGTTACGACCTATAACCACACCGAGTTTCCTGGATCTCATGCATTGTCGAATTTGACAAGAAATGTACATTTTTTTTCGTTATGTAAGTATTTATAGTGTTTTTGATATTTTTTTTTTTGTATAAAAATTAAACAAATTCGTCAAATAAGCATTTTTTAATTTTATACACAATAACAAATCTATAAAAAAATAAATTTAAACTTTACTGCTAAGAAGTATATACCATCATACATTGTGCTTGCGGATTGTTGCAAAGTAAATTAATACTCATTTAATAACAATGAATTTTCGCAAAGTACTCTCAAGTCACAAGTCTCAAGTACAAGGCAGATTTCAAGTACTCTCAGTTATACAGATTCCTCACGATATTTTCCTTCATCGAAACAATTGATAATCAACTTGTAATACAGACATAATTTGAAAACTAGAGGTGCGCGCTGGATTCGAACTAGAGTATCCCGTGCGAGAGACCGGCGTTCACACCACTAGACCACCACTACTACATTTAAATATAAAAAAAATAATACGGCATCTTAACTAATCGAAGGATCCAAAGTTAAATTGTTTCCGTATTTATTTACGCATCAAAACACCTTTTCGGGCAAACGTTTCAAATGTAAATTTCTGACGTTGATAAATTATTTCGGCGGAATAACAAACTGGCATCAAATTTGTGTAAGCAAAACAGACTAAATGAAGTTATATTTAATGTTCATGAGAATGTAGTACGAATTTAACTCATGAATGCATACTTGCATGACAATTTCCAAACGTAATTTGGAATGTTGATCAAACAGACGTACTGCCGACAAATTCGATTTGCTTTCCAACTAATGAGGGTTCCAAATAATTTCACTTAATAGTCAATGTACTGACGACATGTTTTATAACCGAAGACATTTAAGTAATAGTAGCAATAAACGAACCAATTCAAAAAAACTTCCAAAACTCGTGTATATGTATACGCGATTAATAACTATAATAGTATTGTGTTCTTGTTGTGTTTCATCTGACGTGTCGAATTAAAACGTATTCATAAAGAAAATTTATTGAGTAAACTCATCATATGAGTCCGATTGCGAGACTGCGAATTTCGAGGGTATGAAAAGATTACCAGTACTTTTAATTTAGTTTTGTGGATATATTTTTATATTAAACTCATAATTGGAATATAAAGCTTTCCAAAAGATTATTTTTAACTATAAATATAGTTGTACGCAGTGCTATCTGCTTTAATATTTCTCATTTATAATTAAGTCTAGTTAGTCGATAATGTGATCTTGTAAAAATAATTAATTCATGTTTTTTTTTATTGGCAGTGATAAAATATTTAAATATTTTTTATTTTAATTTAGTTCGCATATCTAGACGTGATTTTGGTTGTTTACCTACTTACCGTTTGGAATGGTGATAGTAAAAAGATAATTCATTAAATTAATCATCAGAATTAACGGAGACTCGGTTCTGAATATTTTTGAAACTTTTTGGTATATTATTAGGTATCATTTTTTACATTTGATTTACTAGAACTGCATAATAGGCCAGAGTAAATATCTTGCTCTTTGAAAAGTAACCTAGCAAATATTATACTAGGTAGAAAAAGTAACTATGGACGAATGGAAAGTACGTCAAAAGCAGAATTACCATTCTCGACGAGGCAATCAATTCAGGTCACACGTGCTTCCGACGTATCGATGACGAAGTACTATACGATCGGTAACCAGGTGACTGCTGATTCTTATTATATTTTATTGGAACAAATGTGTTTGTTCTTTGTTGTTCTTTTTCATTTTCTCCTAAGCTTGTTTTAAGTAAATAGCGAACAAACGAGCAGACGAGCCACCTGATGGTAAGCGGTCAACGTTGCCCATGGACATCAGCAAGACCAAAGGTATCACTGATGCGTTGTTGGCCAAGAAATGAGAAGTAATAAAAAAATTATTGGCTCTTAAGCCCCCAGCCGGAACACAAGTCGTTTGATAGCTGACTCATGCAGGAATGTGGTAGATAGCCAGACAGGTTTCACGGAAAGATACGGATAATAATATTAATGACTTAATAATAATACTGATATTACAATCGTTACGCGAAGCCCTACTGCCGAGCAGGTTGGCTTCTGTTGCCTGTTACGGCATCCTGTTCTGCCAGCATGGGATTAGGGGGAGTATTCTAGGCCGCCCCAATATTTGACTATATATGGATAATATATAATATTAGTTATAATTACTTAACAGCCCTGTTATTTAGGTTTTGCTATGATTCAAATTAATATATGTATTCGTATTTTAGTAATTCGGCATGGCTCTACTTTAAAAGTAGGTAACACATGCATCAGGAACGTTTCCTTTGTTCCGTGAATTGTAAGCCAAAAATTTGTATGCTACCCTCTAATATAGTGGTTATAACAAAAAATATATTCAGTTTTTATTCACAATAAGGTTTTATCCTTTATTCACAAGTGTACTGCAGGAACAGATATTTAATTTACTTTTTCACAGGACTAGATTTACTTCCTGGAATAAAATGATAATGTGCACACTCAAGCAGCTAGATAATAATGCGAAGGACAACAAAATCCAAAAGTATATTTGAAGCTTAATTTAAGTAATGTAAAATAGTGCTCGACTCGTGTTTGCTGAACGTGTTCATTTCATGCGGTACCTATGTATTTGTCGAGTTTTTTCATTGTACTCGTAGCTGTTTAACGCAAATGTATTAAAAATATTTTTTTGTAATTTTGACCGAAGATTTGAAACAGTAACCTTGTTGTAGCTTGAATTGAAATTTGGAATTTAAACATAAATGTTAAATATTTCATGTCAAACTCGGCTGTATCGAGAATTGGTCGGTAAAACTATTTTTACAGTTTAGGTAATTTCTGAAGAAAATTATTAAGTAACGGTACCCAGTTCTCAGATCTACGTCAATTTATAAAAAGCAATTACATTGTGTTGATCGGCTAATCAAATCAGACGTCAAACTGGTCGTGTTTATTTTGAATTTTGAATTTAAGCATTACCTATAGCATAGCTTTATGAAAATTCATCCGTGTTAAAGAAATACACCTGCACTGAGGCGACGTAGAAAATGCGTCAGCCACCGATGATTTTAGCATCGAAGCAGAAGTATAATACTTAGCTATAAAATCGTAAAAAGTAAGTTAAAAGTCCAATTATATGTTTTAAAAGCTGGCTAAGTCTCAATATAACAACGTGAGACATTATTTTGTACTTTAAATTATATAAATATTTTTTTTTATGTTACAACATAAAATATATATTTATAAACATCACATGAAATTGCAACTATTAAGGTCACGTAGCTAAACAGGATCATTTATTAATGTTATAATTATGAAATATTATAATATACTAGCGACGAGCCTCGACGGTTAAGTTTAGGCATTACGTTGTCTGCCAGTCAGCTAGTTCATCAAGAAAAGATTTATCCATAGAGGTATTATACATAGAGTAGGGGAGACATACGGCTGCCTGTAAGCGGAAACGTCCGACGGTTAGAAAGAGAAATATGATTGCGGTACCTTATCTGTCTCTCTCTACTAACGCATGGGTATTAAAAAACAGCTTGGTTTTCAAATAATAAAATCCGCGTTCTGCAACCGTGCGACTAAACTATACCGATACTTTACGCAATTAGTTACGCGCGCGTGTGCAGTGTGGCCCTGGGCCAGCCCCAGATCACCATCCCCTTTCGTAAGGGAAAGGGTCACGTGTTGGGGTGTCCTCGCCGAGCACTACCGCCGTCCGCTGCTGGCTCCCCCCCGGGCTTCCCACAAGCGGGATCCACCCAAAGGGGTAAGACCGCGCGGCGGCAAGAAGACGCGTGTCACTGACACCTCACACGACCGGCCCTAACCCCACGAGAGGCGGGGCTGCCAGTTTTGGTTCAAGTGCAGTTAATCCTAGTGTATCCATAATGGATCGTAGTGACAATCTGGATCGCAGTGTTACCACGGATCACAGTGCTGGAGGTGCTTGTGCGTGCAGTGATTGCTTAGTCAATCAACAGGCGGCGTCGGCCGTGACAGCGCCGCACCACTCCACTTCCGCCACCATCACCACCACTACCACCACGGTGACTACACCAGCTTCCGCGACGCTGTTAGCGTCTGCGCTACCCCAACCCCAGAGAGCGACGAAGGCGGCGAGACGCCTATCTTCATCTCCGGAAGAGCAGGCACCGGTGAAAGCCCTCCGCCGTGCAGACACCAGCTCGGAGTCCTCGGGCTCCTATTATGAGGATTCCATGACCACGACTGAGGTGAGCGAACCCACTACCGACGGGGGGCATGATTCGAGCGATAGTAATGCTAGGTTAGCGGGCGCCGGAAGNNNNGCCGATCTCCTGTCGCATCGTCCGTCCCTCTCTCCCATTTCACAACTACCTCTTGTTAATCCGATATCCAGAACACCTACATCCCGTTCTAATTCCGATATTCCTTCGCTGGACCTTGACCCAGCCTCCCCTACTCGAGCACCCCTTCCCACCCCCCCGATAGCGGCAGGGACGGCGGAGGGAACTGATAGGGTTGAGCGAGCGAACGGCAATACTAATCTTATTAATGTCACTAGTGTAAACACCGATAATAATATGCCTGGGCCTTCTTACGCGGCGGCAGCTTCCAATACGCGCTCAGCGCGTCAGTCACCTACTATTCCTTCCTCCACGAGGGTTGCAGGTATAGGGAACCCACTATCAGGGACTCGAGCTGCCGAAATGGTGGGTTATCCACCCATCATCGCGGAAAGACTACCCAACTGGACGGTCCACTTCTCGGCCCTCCGCGGACAGTTAGGGCGCGCACCGAGCGCACGCCCCT
>PDGT01000007.1:7183924-7232381 GCA_003671415.1 Megathymus violae
CATCGCCACGGCGAGCCGATGCCGTCCTGACGTCCTGGACGTTGTGTTATGTAAGAATCTTCCATGTCCGGTCCATGTGGAGGTGTTGTATGATCTGGACACGCAACACCTTCCTATCCTAGTCCTGCTTGGAGTGGGGGCGGAGTGTACTCTTCCCCGACCGCCGCTCAAGACGAACTGGGAGAAATTCGAGAAACTTGTAGACCAAATCCAATTTAACAAAGGCCTGATGGACGCGGACGGGGTGGAAGGCGCCGCACGCACGATCACGGATCGCATCCGTGGCGCGCTGGCGGAGTCAACCGCCCCAGTCACACCCAGCACACATGCGCGCGATACACTCCCAGTTCGCTTACACCTTATGAAGCGGAGGAAGAGCGAGCTCAGAGAGCTCTGGGCCCGCACACGATGTCCCCGCACTAAGCGCGAATTAAACGCCGTCACCGAGCGTCTGGGGGTTGAGATGAGGGAGTACAGAGGCCACACTTGGCAGTCGCGGATCGACCAGGCAGGTGAGTCCGCCATGTCGCTCCACCGTCTCAACCGCCAGCTGACCCGTTGCCGACCACCCGTCTGCCCATTGGTAGATGGGAGTGGCGCGCGGATCTACTCGGCCAAGGACCGCGCGGAGGTCCTTGCATCACACATGGAAGAGCGTTTCTCGCCCAACCCCGCCGCGCCTGAAGCCCGTGAACACCACGAGATGGTGGAGCGTTGTGTAGGGGAATTCCTCAGTGGTCCGACACCTGCCCTCGACGGGATCGAGTTTATCTCGCCGTCAGAGGTGAGGAAGGCCGCCTTGCGCTTGAAAAAGCGCAAGGCGCCAGGCCCTGACGAAGTACCCAACGAGGCGCTGGCACGCTTGCCCAGAGTCACATCGATCGCTCGTTGACCTGCTCCGCACATGTCGAGCATACCGTTCGGCTGGTGCGGGCAGCACGAGCGATGCTCCGACCGGTGTTGTCATCCCGGTTACCTCTAAGGACCAAAGCAGGTATTTACAAGACCTATGTACGATCACGCCTCACCTACGCGTCGCCGGCTTGGTACGCGTTGGTCTCCAGGTCGCAGCGCGCGCACATACAAGCGCAACAGAACCTGGCCCTGCGCACTGTCGCTGGGGCAGGCCGCTACGTTCGTAATGACGTAGTGACGCGCGACCTGAAGGTTCCCACCATCGAGGAGTTCGTGGTCCGTTGCACTCGTCGGATGTTCGACAGAGCAGACAACGGACCGCACCCACACCTTCGGGGGTTCGCGCCCCTGCACAGCAGGCCGCCCGACGGTCGCCCGCTCCCTAGGGAGCTGTTAGGGCCAGGCCCCCCCGCCCATCTTGGGGATGGAGTCTATTAACTGTCGCAGGTTGCGAATCCGTAGTCCTACAACCCCGCTCAACAGCGGGGTTAACAACACCAGGGGGCCGTTGTCCCCCTCGAGTATAACGCCCGGGCAAGGAGGGTTACCTCGAGTCCCGAAATCCCTCACGCAGGCCGGCTACCCTTGAGTGGGTTGCACGCCGTGTAGGATGCCCCTAACAGGAACAACAAATAATAAAATCAAAACAATTTACAAATTACACACGTTTTTGTCATTTTATAAACACATTTTGAACCGCAGAAATTCAATTACAACAACAAACCAATAATTCATTTATGCTCACTTTTCTCGCTAATTGCACATTCGCAAGAAGAGAGATATAGAGAAGGTACCGCAATCTTCTCTCTCTTTTTAACCGAAGGACAGTTGGAAGCCTGACTTCCCTGCTCTACCTATAATACCTCTATGGATTTATCTAATAGAAGCTTTCACGGAACAAAGCTGTCAAATTGAGCGTTACATTTCTAAATATGAAATAATAGAAAGTCCTTAGGGTCAGTGGTAAAATTTATTATTTTGCACCTTAAATTCAAAATCATTAAATCGTTTAAGTATTACACCTACATTACAAGTTTTAATCTGCGTAGAGTCCAGTTATTTCCAGGTTTTTGTCATCTTTATCCTTAAACTATAAACATAAATTGCCTCACTGTTGAATTCGATCTACTTTCAGAACGAAAAGGGTGATAGCAATAGTTTAGAAATATACGTACGAGACGTGAGTCTTTTAAAAATAACAAGTAATATTATAACTTATAGAAGTATTGGGGCGGCTTAGAATACTCCCCCCAATCCCATGCTGGCAATGCAGGGTGTCGTAAGAGGCGACAGAAGCCAGCGTTCTTGATGGTAGGGCTTCGCGCATGGATTATATTATTAGTATTATTATTAAGTTATTAATATTATTACTGGTGTTATTATCTTTCCGTGTAGCCTGAAAGGCTAGCTACCACCCTCCTGCTTGAGTCAACCGCCAAACGACTCGTCGTGTTCCGGCTGGGGGCTTGAGAGCCAGTACTTTCTTTCTTACCTTCTTCTCATTTCCTGGCCGACAACGCATCAGTGATACGTTTAGTCTTGCTGATATCCGTGGGCGATGGTGACCAGTTACCATCAGGTGGCTCGTCTGCTAGTTTATCGGCTATTAACATTAAAAAAAAAACTACTGCAAAATATATAATTCTGAAATGTAATTATCAGCTATTAACATAAAAACTTCAAAAAAAACAATTACGAAATCAAGATTTTTATGGGCTCAAAATCTTGGATTCTTAGAAACTATGAACACTTCAGATCGTAAAGTTTTTTATGATCATATCCATTTTAATTTTACAGGGAATTGTTAAAAATATTAATTTTCAAGGAAAATATAATAAAAACATAAAATACGATACATCTTCTTTATTGTCCAAGATAATTGACGTACAAAAGAAAATAAAATTTGATTCTCATGAAATAATTTCTCATCCCTAACTAGCAAACCGACTATCTCTGGAATTAGAATGATGTTTGATAATAACAAGTCAAAATATCAGGTAAAGAAATATGCTTATGTGTAACGCAATCGCCTCCGTCATAGAAAGATGTGGACTGAATGCTCTTTTTTACAACAAATTTGTGAATTAACTAGTTAAAGGTAAAAAATATATAGTGTTCCGTCTTCTTCGCTTTCTAATGTTATTATTCAGTATAAAAGACTCCACTCATTTTTTACAATATCATGGAAGTTGTTGTAACGAGTTTTAATTCGTGATGTAACATAATACAAAATCGCCTAGTTTTTCGATTTATTCCCAATTTCGCTTAGTATGTGTGCAAAGGTATTTTAAGGTAACTTATAAAATCATTGTTATTTGATTTTTCTTACAAAAACTTGTATAATGTCATATTATAAGCAATATAAGACAAGAGTCGCGGCTGATGGCCAAGATTGGTAGAATTACGTTTGGAACACGTTCACTCTTAATACTTTGTACTTGTCCTCGCAGGGAGCAATGAGATTGGATATGT
This sequence comes from Megathymus violae, assembly GCA_003671415.1. Lineage (NCBI taxonomy): Eukaryota > Metazoa > Arthropoda > Insecta > Lepidoptera > Hesperiidae > Megathymus > Megathymus violae. Next base: position 7,187,312 of record PDGT01000007.1, read on the forward strand.
AGATAGGAATATATTTATTTTAAATTTCAATGCAGTACTTGTACTAGTGAAATGTAAGCGAAAACACTTGTTGAGAATATGATTTTTTTATGTTAATATCCGATAATTGGGTTTCTAAAGGTAAATAGTCTTCGCCGCTCAATCACTGCTGCAACACCAAAACTAGACATTTCTAAAAGGCAGGTAATATACGCTATGACTACGCAGGAGTATGGTGGTATAAGGTCCACTGACCTTTAACAGGAGGGAGAGGGTATTGCCGCTATTGATGTTTAACGGGGTACATAATCAAACACGAAAAATTAACTTGGAATCTAGAATGTTTTAACAATTTTTATTTTTATTATCTCATTTAAAATCATCAATGTAACACTTTTATAATTATCTATACATATAATAAAATTGTAACTGATCGCTTTCTGTACATTTAAGGATATATGAGAGAAATTACTATTAGGGCTTTATTATCGCAATAGAACACAAAAAAATAGTTGTTAGAATTTTTGTCTAGTTGTCTGTGCGTTTGTGCGCGTTAATCTCAGACGACTTATCCGATTTCGTTACGGTTTTTCATTAATATATTACAGTAGGCGTCACTTAATATTTAAAGTTTGTTACATTTAAATCCATCCATAAATAATAAAGTTACAAATTAATACATGTATTTCTAAATGACAGAACGAGAAAAATCCAGCCTTAAAATATGCAGGTGCTTTTTCTAATTTAAAGGTAGTTTTCCGAAGCGAAGCGAGGGCAGTTTGCTAGTTAAATATATAATACACTTTATTAACAATCTTTATTGATATTGACGTACATGATAAAATAATAATTCGAACAACATATTGTACAATAGGTGATCTTATCGCTAGAAAACGATTTCTTCCAGACAACGTTAAAGTAAGAAGTTGTAAGTATAGGAATATTATCTAGCGGTAGGGTGTACCAAGTAACATTAAATACCAAGTAAAGTATAAGGTGCGTATGTAGATTGTTCTCGTAAATAGCAATGGAAAGGGATGAAGGTGAACACAAAATCAAAGTTGTAAGTAATGTTCTTCAACTTGTGCTTTAAAAGAGTCGAGGGAACCAGCGTGATGGGTGATTCGAGGCAAAGGATTAAAAAGCTGTACAACACTAACTTACAGTAATATTGATAAAACGAGGTAAAATATGTTTGGGTATAGAGGAGAAAGGTATTGGAGGAGTGGAAGGTTCGATCATGGGTTATGTTGAGATATTTAAAATTTTTGTTTCAAATATGAAGGATGTTTTAGTTCAAATAAGACATTGTAGAGCAGAGTGAGAATGTGAGCGTTTCGGCGTAAGAGAATTTGGAGCCACTTGAGTTTTGTGCGATATTCTGAAATATGATTATATTTTCAAAGTCCAAATATGAATCCTATGCTCAAATTTTGAAGGCACTCAAATTGTTCCTCAGTAATGTCGAGATAGCACACATCGGCATACTCAAGCACAGGAAGGAATAATAAAGTAAGAATAATAATTTTATAACCTTTAAGTCAATAATATACATTATTTATAACGGAATGAAACTAAATGGCCGAATACATTTTAACTGTAACGTGTACTTATGATTTTTGTATTTTTTACTGATATTTTGAACCAATTACATGGATTATCGTCACGAAGAGACTGCAATGATGGGGATAAAGTATTGACAGTAGACAGACACTAATAACAGATGAGGCTGTAACTTTACGTCTTATTCGTTTTGTATTCTTAGGTACCTTATCATGACACACGACACGAACTTGAAACTATTTTCATCTGACAAAACTGACTACTGGATTACGGAGTTCTCTATGGAGAGATTCGCAAACAAAAAAGAGAAAAAGATAAGTATAATAGATGAATAGAGGGTAGTGGTTGTTGGTATTCACCACTATCTGACTCCGAATGGTCTAATGGAGGAAATGAAACAACAATTTTTTACTGTTACTGTTGTACTTTTGTACTGGAGCGGAACATATATTCTGATCGGCCTGTGAAGAGACGACTGCGGTATGTCAGGCGGATGGCTCGTCAGCACGTTGAGGAATGCGGTTCGGACTGTTACGCAGCTGATTTTCTGTTTATATATTGACGTGATATTTATCTAGCACCTATGTTCTTCCTTACAAGTGTATCTTTGGTGTTTAAAACTATCTTCAAAAATATGTAGTTATCACGTTATCACGATAGCCCGGCGTAGATTCGTTATTGCTACTTTGAGAGGTACTTTACACAACTGTTACAAGACTGATAATTGACGACATCATCATCATCATCATCATTTCAGCCGGACAACGCCCACTGCTGGGCATAGGCCTCCCCAAGGATCTCCACGAATATTGGTCCTACGCTGCCCTCAGCCAGTGTCTACCAGCGACCTTCACCAGATTAGACAGATGAAGACATCTGCGGAGCAATAATTTTCTTAAGTAAACACCCTTAGATTTCATGTTCTCGAACATCCGTCACACACAACTCAAAACAAAGAATCAGTAAGTAGGCACATTAACAATAATTCACAGCTAAATGCGGGTAATATACAATGTAGCCTTGAGATATCTCGTAAAATATCTGTCATGTTCTGTTAGATTCAAAATTCCTTTTCCTACATCAAATGAAAATACAATCGAAGACCACTCGCGTGTTTTCTTTTATCAGATCATCATGTGATATAATAGACGAAATATATATATGCATATATTAGATGAAAGAACTTTTTATATACAAATATATGTACTAATTAGTAACCTTATATGGTATTTTATAGGGTATTATTAGTATCCCGCCCTCGCTTGACTTTACAAATCTTATGCTCAATATTTATAATTAGCATCCGAACGTGGGACAATAATTATTCATGTTTATCAGGCATTTCATTAATTTTAAGTTGACCTCATTTTACTGTTTTAGAGATCTGTTTTTCAAGTTTTTTTTAATAGAAATACATTCAGTCACTTAATTAAATAGTTACATAAAATTATTTAAAATTTTGTTTACTACCCTCATATCACAACTTCAATTTTATTTCCTATTCCGTGGAGATAGTTTTATTTCTCAGAATGAAAGTTTTTCTAGACTATGATCCATAATACAAATAACAAATATGCCATCTACTATTTAAGTCTGTTCAGTTTCCACCCGATTAATCCACAGATATACAATCCGACAAACAGAAAGAGCTAAGTTATTGTCTATTAATGAATATCAGAGCCTGATGTACAGAATTGGTCCTTTACAATTCTACTATTGGTGTATAATTATGTAGATATAATTTGTAAAAAAGATATTCGACTCTTGAACATTTCTCCGTCTCCTCTCTTATTTTTCAAACGGTTCTGATGGATGAAATATGAAAATATAAAGATACAATCTGAACTTCACTAACTTCATTTCTGTACCTGTCATTTTATTTCTGACGGTACTTTAGCGAGGTGAAATTAATATACCAGGCTGATTACCACCAGTGTTTAAAAACCGACCGTGAAATGTTATTAACTTGTTTGAGTGCAGTATCTGGGAGCCGGTTAAAAAGAGTTTTCTAGGTTTTCTTTTTGACATCATGGCGTCGATAATGCTTTTATTAATATATGACTGTTCATAGGTGGTAGTGATCATGTATCGGCAGGTTGCCGGGTCTATTGGTTTATGTTCTGTTTTTTCATGGACATAAATGAAAAACAGCATACCAATGAAATCGAATAAAATGGTCCGTTGTGCTAAGCCAAGGAAAAGTGGTGCTTAAAAATTTCAGCCAGTGAAAATGGTTGTGCAGATAACAAAATGAACTGACTTTTTCATATTGTTCGGATCTGAGCGATTTTCAAAGGAATTCGTAATTGAATTACTTTTACTGTCTACTACGATGTCTTGAGAGCCTCAATCTAACAACTTAATAAGATGCTTTCTTTTAAAATACAAAGAGCACATTTTATTCCATGATTTTATTTACTCAGAGACTCGAATGATATTACTTCGAACAATGTAGTGTTCGGGTTTCTTAAAGGTTGTTACGATTTCGTTAATAGGGCTCAAAGGGAATTTTTTATAATCTAAGAGCAAATTCGTAACATTCACTTATGTGGGTGGTAGGAGCACCCTAACCAGTTACCGAGTTTCAGCGCATGAGAGCGTACGAAAATACTTAGACCTTATTTCCTTAGAAGAAAATATGATGTTACAAAGACAATTTCAGTAGGATTTTGAGATAATGACGATAGAAGGTGAAATACTTTCCCTGATCTTTGTTTCAGGGTCAATAATATACCTGTTAATACTGCGGCTAACAAGATGCTCCGAAGAACCTTTTTCGATTTGTTCGTTAGGGCCCGTTAGACTTACAAAAACCGACAGATAAATAAAGACCGACAGTCACAGTTGAGCTATTTCAGAGACCTACTCATGATTTTTACAAGTATAAAGTATAAACACTGTTAGTATCCGTACATTATTAGTTATAACGTTGCGTTATAGTCGGTTAGCTTTATCGGGGTTACCGAAAACTTTTGATCAGTGGTATAAGATGTTTCGAGTCTCAAATCAGCTACTAACTTCCAAGCTATATAATAATATACTACATCATTCTACGCTCAAACAGCGCGGTGTATTTATTATTCATCAGTTATCTTTTGAGAGTGAGTTGGCTGCAATATCAATCCCTACTCAAAGTAGTTTACTCATGTATTATGTTACAGCTTAACGTAAGCTTAAATGTTAAAATTTTTGACTTCTTCTTTTACTATTGTAAACTTATTAAATCATTTATATCTGAAAATATTAGTAGCAATAATAAGTCATTCGATATATCTGATGAATTTATTTGTCGAGCGCCAGCGACAAATGACACTGAATAAATTATGTATTCTAAACGGCCTTTGACTCGTGAATGACCCCCAAGACAAGGACTACTGCCAAATAAATGCTTTTGTTGTGAAAATCTGACTTTTTGTATCTCAAATGTTATGGCGCTATATATATCAAAATTGTTTGATCTTTGACCTTTCTCGTATCAATTATATATTTCTGCAATTTATTGAAATTAGAATAATTTTAATAATTGAATATAAAATGTTAGTAAACTTTGTTTCATAAAAGCTACACCTTAATTTTCTTTTTATTTAAATAGCCGACAAACGAGAAAACGAGCCACCCTCAGACAAGACATCAGACGAGACATCAGTCACACCAAAAGCATCACTGATGTGTAGTAGGTGAAGAAAGAAAAATAAAGAAAAAGAGTTTCCAAGCTTTTCCCACTTGACATTTTAACTTTAAATCGTGAGTATGATTTTTGTTATTTTGTATTGAAATTTCGACCCAATTACATGGATCATGGTCACGGTAAAACGTAAGCTTTTTATTTAAAATCTTATGTCCTCTTTATTGTTTCTGGGAAATATTTCTTAAAGAATATTTAATTAATTTATAAGTTAAACGTTTTCGTAAAACGTTTTCGTAAAATTATTTGTTTATAGTTAGAAAAATTGTAGAAACTTTGATGCCTATTTATCTTAATAGAATATCCAAACTAATTTTTTCTATTCCACAGGAGAAAATGCCTTTCCCGGGATGAAAAATAACCTAGATAATGACCCATTGTACGTGATACAAATATGAGAAATACGAGTATCAACAAATAGACAGAAAGAGATAGAGAGAGAAACGAAAAATCCAAAAAAAAATAAGTTTGTGCTATATATCAAATAACAAAAAACCAAATTCTACCTATGTTTTTTAACACCAGCAATTTTTTTTTATTCGTGTCGTATGCTATATAAAAAATAATATTATAATGAGGGAGTGCCAATATTATTGAACGTGTGTGTATGCAGTCTCCGGCAAAGTAATCTCCGGAATCACTGCACCTATTTGAACAATTCATTCACCAATTGAAACGTACATTATTCATATATGATCATGTAATTTTGATTATTACCAAACGAAATCGGGGTTTGGCCGCTAATACTTAAGAAAAAAGAGCTGGACTAGTAAACGAAATAAGTATATAATTAGTTAATTAAAAAAAATATAGCATACAATACTTAATACTTCAATTTTGATTTTGTATTTTCCAATTTTAAAATCTATGAGAAAGTCGTAGATTACCAAGAAACAGCGTCATTTCAGTACAGATGACAAGTGAGGTGATATACAGAGCTGATACTGTGTGACATTTGGATTGATTACCAAAATTTTTAAATAAAAGAAATGTTCTTTAAGTATATTATAATCAAATTCAACTTTCACTGATAGTATCCTGCAGTATTTAAAGAAACTATACTTGTCACGAAACTATTCCTTAATATTAAAAGATTTAAGATTTGACATTGGAATATAATTCTGTAGGAAATTTAAAAGCATCGCGACACTTTGTATTGAAATTACACGTTGAATTACGTTTGCAGTATTCGAAAAACGAAATATGTATAAAAATTTTCTATCTTAGCCTTTAACAAATAACCGAGTGAATCCGACTATAACAGACTTTATTATTGCGAATTGTTATTCTGATTCGCTGCTGTCATATTATCAGCGGGGTACAGGCTCCGCTGAATAGATTTAGTGATGTGCTCACTGTAGGGCGCCTTGATACCCAGTATGAAATTAATAAATGATATATCTACAGCTATAATTGAAATTTTTATCATGGGGAACATGTTTACATTTTTTATTTCTTTACAAATAGTCATTATATAAGTAGTAGTTATAAGGGATTATTTTTAGGTTAATTAGTAATACGCAAATTTTATTAATTATTAGAATATTAAACAAAAAACGAAATTTGACTTTAAGATTTGACTCACTTTTTTATTTTTATAAGAAATGTTAAACTTTAAATCGAATAGACTAGTATGACTATCAATGTCTTTAAAAAATAACTGTCACCGCATAATTAAAAAGTGTTCGAGCATTCCTTAAACTTTATCAGTCACCCAGTCAATTATTTAGCGCAATGAATATCGCTTAATCTCATTGGTTACTTACCAACCACGCAAATTTTAGACTTATTTTATAAATGTCCTTCCCTAGAACTTATGAAGGTTGCCCCCACCTGGGGCCAGAGCTGATTACGTCTTAAGCGGCTTTTTCTTAATGCTAATGTTTGCATGCCGCCAGCTATTTTACCTTCGTCTTCAGAGGGTTCACGTGCTACACACATATTATTTAATATTTTCATTAATCCGTTTAAAGCCATTCAACAGTGTCTTCATAGTACTTAGAATACTTACTTGTTTTTCTTATGTTATAACATCATCTGAGTATGTTTAGATGCTCTTTGCAACGGTTAAACTTTTTAGTGCAGTAGTTATTCTCATTTTGCTCTGGAAAACAAAATACTAACGTGTTCAAATAGTACCCTGTAACTATGTTTTATCAGTAATATTATAAATTGTATATTTACTCGATTACATCTTTTTAAGGATCGATTTTCATTGGATTCAAATTATATTGATTGAATTCGATATGTACAAAAATAAAAACATTTACTAACCTCTAAAATATAAAAAAAATGCACAATTAGCATAGATTTGACGATACGTATATGTACGCACACGTACATTCATGAACGCACGCTCATATAAATGCAAGAAAATTCGCATGCACGAACGCACACGCACAAATAAACATAAACACGCATATATGCACACACATGTGCATGCGCGTACAAAAAAGAAAGACGAAGATGGATTAAAGAATGGAGAATCGAATATCTTTGTGGCATACCAGTAATTATATTAAAACTTGTCTTCCAATATTAGTACGCAAATACGGTTTCCTTGTAATAAATTAATTTGTAATCTCATATACATTGATTGCTTTAAACTCGATGCTCTATCTACAATATACCGAAGCCGTAAAGTTTTGTAATCTTGCTGTCATCTTATTGAGGATTTTGTTACAGGTATTGCAAACGGAATATTTGTCTCTGGAAACTTTGTCTTTGAATAACTAAGAGAGACATAGACTTTACTAAAAATTACCAACGAATTTACATCTTCGAATTTGTCCTTGAAATATCCGATGGATAAACTATTAAAATGTGATGTTCGTGAATAAGGAATTTTAAAATTAAAATTTGGTTCTGTCTGTCTAGTACAGCAATAAATCTTAACCATCGAGGGACTCACTTGACCATACATAAAAAATCATCAAAATTTGATCCAGTAATTTAAAAGGAGTCTCAAATGTTGAGAAATATTTTATATATAACTAGCTGTACCCTGCGCGCGTTGCTACGTCACCAACTAAAATAAACAATGGCGCCATCTGTCGAAAATTGGTCGTACCAACTCAGAAGCCTTCGTGGGCTCATGCCCAACATGTTTGTTAAAAATCATCACATGATCAAATGCATAGTTTACGATTCTATAAAGGACATACAGACAAACATTCATTTATATATATATATATATATATATAGAAGATGACGCGGAGAAACTCTTTACTGGTGATGACCCTTGACAGACACCAATGACAGATACATCAGACAGATCTCTGATTTTGTTTTCCTTATAAACGCGATACTAAATTGCAGTAATTAATTCTTTCAGTTACATAAAAAACATTAATAAATTAATAAATTAAGTAAAAAATATGGTTAAACTAAAAAATAACAATTAATTAAAATAAGTGTAAGTATATAATAAGGGCAAATCCGCTGGATTCAGAAGGCACAGGACCGGTCAGAGTGGCGCAAGTTAGGGGAGGCCTATGTCCAGCAGTGGACCTCCAAAGGCTGATGGATGGAAGGATGGATGATATAATAAGGCCCCTGTGGTGCAGTATCTAAGATGCTGGCAGCATTTCCTCGTCAATCTAAGTTAAATATTAATAACATAAAAATCTACAAGCCAAGTCATGTTAAATTGTGAGATGCCTAAATATATTAAGATCTCATGTAACTTATCGCAATTTTGCTAATAAATATTCCTACATCCACGGGAGTCATTATATATTATTCGATACAGTGTTGAAGATAAAATTGTTGCTTTTAGAACTGGTTTGTTCTCATAAGTACGAGTGGATGGTAATGTTATGTTATTTCTCATAAGGTCACTCACGAAACATCAATACTGTGTTTTAACTTTCTGTACATGAACAATATATGAGAAAAACTATTATTACGGTCCTTTATTACCACAATAGATAACAATACAATAGTTGTGGGAATTTTTATTTGTTTATCTGTGAGTTTGTTCGCGCTAATATCAGAAACGATTTCTTGTTCGATTTCGTTCTGATTTTCACTTATGTATTGCGATAAGCATCACTTAATACTTAAAGTTCGTTTCATTGCAACGGATTGCAGTGTTATGCATAAACAGAAAAAGTTATAAATTAATATTGTAATTTGTAATTCATGGAACGAGAAAAACAGCCCTAAAACAATACAGGTGTTATTTTTAAACGTAAAGCGTAGTTTTTTGTAAAGCGAAGCGGAGGCAGTTCGCTACTTAATTAATAAATATATTTAATTTGTTTTCACCGCTTAATAAGTCGATAACCTAGATATAAAAAGTTTAATAAAGTTTTTGTACCGTTACACTACTGATACGGATAATAACATGACACTGACTAAGATTCAAAAGATTCAAAAGAAGACCAAAAGACCATTCCAGAAATCAGTATCGGAACTACAGTAGACTCTATTTCAAGACTTACTGACTATTAGGAAGAAATGGTATCCCGAAGTAAGTCATTTCTAAATTGTAGGCAAACAATAATTAAGAAACTTTGTTCTTTTTCTCGAAAATTTCACTGCCTGGAGTTCCAACTGGATAATACAAGGGAAAATTAGCCGGCGTTTTTAAAACAACGTCCATTATTCATACTCAATACTCCCATTAAATCATAACGGATGGGAAAACACAAATTATTTTCACGCGCGAAAACACGTAACTTCAACAGAATAAAGATAAAGTGGTTTTGAATGGCCTACACATCAATGCATAGCCTATGATAAACTACAGCATACGCTGTTTTGACATTTGCAACGTAAAACAGAGGAATGAGTTTGGCCTGAACGTGCCTGGCACAGTAAGGTTTATTACGAATTGTAAGCGTACTTGGAAGTATTCATACTTCTGGTCATAAAACTCGCAAAGGGCTCTTGAACGTTTAACGTCTAGCGGCGCGTTAAACAGCCCGAGATCAATACTCACCATTCATTCAGTACAATCGCGTCTGGAAAGTTTGATTGATTGCAAACGAACCAGACATACGAGATGAAAATTCTGACGTCATTATCAGATTAACAAAACAAAAGAGTAAAAGATAGTATATCTCTATCTCGTTACGTTAATACACAGAAAAAAAAATTGCGTTTATGCTACAAAAAAGTTGTATCACAATTTTTTAATATTGATAGTCAATATTTTTTTCACATCGACACCTTTACCATCGCTACCATTGCCACAACACTCCAAGATCATAAACTATCTGATCATATAACAATTCAAAACTCATTCCGTAATCCAAATAATATCTTCATTATTTAATTCGTCCCTACTATTAGGAGTAATCAAGAGTAATTGATGAGACGAATAAATTTATTTTATTTTGCGAGAGCCCTAGGGGGATCAATTACATCTGGACGGGAGCTCACTTTCATAATAATAAGTACGACCATTAAATAAAATTTGGGTTACTCTTCAAAAAGAAACTGAAAAATCCATTATTAACAGATTCATGACAAATACAATATAATTTAAGGAATATCAACCATCTATGTGGGTTCTAGATGGAATAATAAAGGCATTTTTAAACGTTAACATAGTACTATGAGGTCAAGGCAACACATAATAAGCTGCCATAGCACAAATGTTTCTTCAAATACCTAATCGGGTCATATGTTTAGTGTGAAATAATTGACACATATGTTTTAACATATTAAAACATAGATACTAAAACTAAGCTGATTCAAAATTTTGATACTGCGCAGCCAGAACCATTCATACTGCGCAGGCAGTCTTCAATAGCAGCACGAACGAGCTCCATATCAATACGGCCGGCTGCTTTCATCAAGAATGCCTGGAGTGACACCAAATCAGGATGAGGCGTTGAGCAGGCCTTTTCTTCCAAGTGTTTATGATTGGACTGAAGAAGGGCCAGTCTACGTGCCGGATGAAGTCAACTGTCAAGTGCTGTTGGTTCCATGAGTTGCAGAATCTTGCTGGAATACCCAGTGTCTGTTATTAAACATGCTATGAGAAAGAAGTTCCACGAGGTTTGTGAGGACTGCGTTTTGTTACACCACTACATTCGTTTTTACGCCTCACAAAAATATACCTCAGTTAAGCCCAAATGAGTCTCCAAGCCAAATCCAAGTGACGATGGAAAATGGCCTCGCTGGAGTCCCGGAATGCGGCTGCTCGCTTCTTCCCTGTTTTGGGCATACACAGTATAATTTTGTTTATTGTAGCTCTCCTCAATGGTAAAATTTTTTTCATTCGAAAAATGAATTTGATTACGCATGGGATTTCTTCGGCTTCGTGCCTACACAGCTTTTATCACTGATAGAATCCTAACCGTGCGAGAGCGACCACTTCTTTTTCTGTTTTCTACACTTGAATTTTCACTATATCGTTTGATGGAGCGATAAACGAATCCTTTAGTTATATTCAAATTTTTCAGTAGTTCGAAAATCTGATTTGGCGCGTAACACCACCGCTGCAACGTGATAACGGCAATTCGGTTTTCATAAAGTGTCCACTCCATATTTAAAAAATAAATGAAATTAGAAATACATAGTGCACATTTTTATTTTCATAAAACATTCATAATTCGAATTCAATAATTATTTTCTAGTCAGCATTCAAAATTCAAAAGTTGTCATTATGTGAATGTCTGCTGCGGCCGTGAATCGAACCTGAGATAGTTTTCTCAGTAAGCAAACCAAATAACCCAAGGTGTTATGCAACGTCAACAGCTAGAATTAAATAGTCAGTCGATTTTCATTACTTATAAGGGAATGAAATAATCAGTCGTTTCTTTCGTCGCAACATGTAACATTATATATAATATGATAATGATTAATATAGTCGCAGAGTAGATAAATATAACATATAATTTACAAACATTACTGATAATACTTAGGATCATTTATATCTCAATTTACTTACACACAATTCTCTCGTACAGGAAAGTCAGCGTTCATCGATGGCTCTATGGTAACGATATTTTCGCTGACTTAATCCTTATCCGCTATCATTGCTGTTTTCCTTTTATTTTAGCAAAGCCGTTCAAACAAAACACAGTCTATTTAATACCCTGGAAAGATTATAACGAAGTCCAACGTTAGAGTAAGGTTCAAATTTAGTAAACAATGAATTTTTTTTCCAGTTCCATTCATCACAATAATCTTTCCTGTGAAAAAAATTGAAAAAAAAAAAATTGCTAATATTGCATTACCCATTAACACATTTATTCGATTCGAAAGCTTTCTCCAGCAAAAGTACCATACTAGGCTAGCGCTGAATGGCTAAGCTTTCGCGAGTGAATAAAGGAATAAATCTGAAATTAAAGGGCCAGTAGCGGCTATTTAGGAATATTGCTGGAAAAAGAAGAAAATTTTGTAAATTAATTGTACTTTGATTACTCCCCTTTGCTATGAGTTTCATTTACTTTTCACGTAAGTTCTATTCTAAAACCAGAAAGACGATTGGACACGAAAGAAATTCCGACAGTTCGAAACTTTCGCACTTACAAATTAAACGACACTTACTATAAAAATAAATTCTGAAAAACATTTTAACCCGAAAGTAGCCAAATTTGCGAACAATGTCCGCGATACATTTTCATTCAACATTTATTTCGCTACGATTTACTTACTGTTCGGTTACATAACAATGTTGTTATTTTTGCACAAATATTTGTGATGAAATGTCAATGTACACATATTAATGGCCAAGAACAGGTGAGTGACTGAAAATGTAACATGTATGTACCTAATTGTTTACCTTTCAATAATTGTGAACATTGATTTAACATAATACTACTGATTTAATAATGGTAATATTTTTGACTAGCTGTCCTTGTCCTGTAGTGTCTTTTATTATACATTTTAATCATAAATATTAACGCAGCCCAGTTGAGACTATGAAAAGTGAAAATGTATGTACAGTCATTGTCAGGGCAGTATGGTTGTATTCAGAAATCTTACAGATAAAAATTCTGCTTTATTGCTTAATATGTTTACGAATGAGTCAATCGGTACCCTTGAGGTGCTGTGTCAGGAATACGTTAACAGTATTTTACACGGTAGATCCCTAGGCGAGCCTAAACCTTTTCGTGTATAAAATGTCGTTTGCAAAGTTTCTTAAATTATTGTAACCTATGGAGAACGTCTTTTTTTATGAAAGTCACCGTATGTAATTAAGAACATTTTTCTTTTTTTTATCTAAATAATTAGCATATTTATTACATTATATTATTAAACTATATATTATCAATTGATTAAAGTCGATAAAATAACAGTATTCTTAAATTTAGATGGATAACAATTTATGCATACGTGTAATGAAATAGTTATGACAGAAAATAACTGTACATCAAATACTTTTCACACACACACACATACACACACACACACACACATACTCGACCGTTGCGGTGAGTAAGCAATTTACGTAAATACAGTTCTCTATGGAGCTACTTCTGGATGGTCCCGCGGGATCATAGCGCGTGTTTTAAAAACGACGATATCTCTAAAGTTTTGTATGGAAGCTGTAGGTATATAAAACTTATGTCTTTGGAATAGTTATGAAACAAGCTGACAAAAAAATGGATCGGTCCAGTTTTGCCTTGTTAATATATATATATATATATATATATTATTTTATTCTTAATTTTAATTTGAAATACGGATTAGCAATTTTTTACTGTCCTTACTTGTGTAATTTGTTATCATTTTAAAAAATAAACATATTTTAAAAAAATGTTTGTTTGTAATTTACATCAATATACATTATTGTACATCAATCAATGAAAAACAACACATATCGGAATGCATTTTTTCGAAACATAAGCTTTACAAAAAACTCATTCAGGCGACCCGAACGCCGAGACAAGAAAACGTGTAGTTTCGACGTCAATTCCAAGAACACTGTGAGTCAAGTGGCTTAGGTTATTAACTTATAGTTTAGTGTGATCCACATATTTATTACATGCAGAGTTTCACTCGTTACAAGTGTTTAGTTTATTAGAAATCGAACACTTAACCAAGTACTGAAAATAAACGCAAAAAAGCTCCTCTCAAACTGTGTAACGCAGGTAAATTCTGATGCATTTAGTTTAAATATAAATTAACATTGTGTAACTTCATCAAATGAATATATATGGATCATAATAATTAATAGGCATGCTGCCATACAAATATATTTCAAACATCAACAACCAACGTTATCAACTTCATAACAAAACCGATTTATAAATAGACCAAGGATAAATAACACGGTAACAATGGGTGGATACAATTACAATCAACACTCTCACATATGAACTTGATATATGAACTTATAATGACAACAAATTAAGAATGACATAAGAGGAGGAGGAGGAGGAGGAGGAAGGGGAGGAGCAGGAGCGGAAGGAGGGGGACGGGGGAGAAGGATAAGAAGAAGAGAGCGATTTACATTCAGGCGCTTCCATACTTTTGTTCTATTCCAATGGAAATTGTGTTGAATATAAAGTCTTCATGTCTTTTGTCCAAATCACTTTTGTATTTTATTTGATATTAAGCTTGTATTGGTTTTATTTTCTTAAAATACGAAATTTTTTTTTCAACACTACCTAAACTCCTTCTGAAAAAATACTTAAAAAAAGTTGAAGTTTTATGTTTGTGTGTATATTCAAACAGTCTGAAAAATAAAATCTTTAAAAAAACATTTTTTACATACAATAAGTTGACGCCTGACAACAATCCCACCTATGGAAAGTGGTGATGAAATCAAAGATGTTGAACGCATTAACTTATAAAAGCCTCTTAAATGTGGCCTCTACTATTTGCCTGTTTTAATAAAATTTAAAGTTAATTTTGTTGTATAATTTCCTGTACAACCCGTACAATAAATTGAACTTTGATAATTATTTATTTGTAACACTGATAAATATTCATACAGAAAGTACTTAGATCAGTTCTGTAGTTTTTGTGGATTTTTGGGCAAACAAACGTGTATAGAAAAATAATGAACATTTTTATGTCGAATACTATAATTTTATGTCAACCACTTCGAATTCTATGAATGGATATTTAAGAAGTCGGTATTCGCGATACAACGATATATAAACACATGAATTTATTGTAATTGATTAAAGTTACTGAAAGCATAACTTAGTAGCGTTTTAACTTTTATCAGCTGTTCCACGAGAATGAGCCATTTCCGATATAAGCCTTGTCGGAGATGTCGACTCATATCGACTTTAACAGGCCTTTGACTCTCGAGCTTTAACAGGCCTAATTTCTATTGATTGAGATATTTCTATTGAATGAGTCGTTTTCGTAATTAAAATAAACGGACTTATTGATGATGATTCCAAAAAATATTCTTCTATATGTTACATGTTATTTATTTATTTATTTTTTATTATTGCTCTTAGTTACATATTATAAGTACTTAAACACGTACGTAAACACGAACTATATTTGTTATTTGATTAATCATAATTACAAGCCATGTTGTCCCAATGCTGGGTTTAGATTTTCACTCCCAATGTGAGGTAGTAAACGGCATAGTCCGCTACGCTAGCCAAGTGCGGGTTGGTAGACTCCACCCACCTTTGGGAAAATTACGGAGAACTGTCAAGTATGCAGGTTTCGTCACGATGTTTTCCTTCATAGATTTAAAAAATATATATAATTCATTGGTAATACATATAATTTGAAAAATCAGAGGAGTGTGCATAATTGGAACTTGATTCTCTCGTGCAGCAGAACTTCGTTCGAACTACTAGGCTACCACTGTTCCCCATGTTACTTAATCGTAATTAAACCTAATTTTTGGAACAAGTTTTGTACTCTGTGTCTTTAAAAACTACTTGGATATAAGTTTAATAGTAATAAGTATTAGAAAATGCCTTGTATAACTGTGAGTAGTAATAATGATCTCTTGACACATAATAGGCCCAATATTCCAGGGTCTCCGTTATGAATTTTGCGGAAGAGATCAGAGGAAATTCAATCCGAGGATTTAATTTTCAAGACGGCAATATCGGTTTCAATTTAATATGGTTTATTCACCTATTTTGTCTCTTAAACTACAAATTCACATTTCAATTGACTTATTTCTAAGTAAACTAACGTATATTCATGCACCGAAATTTGTCAGAAACTTTAATTTTTAATTTAGATAAAATATAATAAATAAACGATAA
The DNA here is from genome assembly GCA_003671415.1 of Megathymus violae. Lineage (NCBI taxonomy): Eukaryota > Metazoa > Arthropoda > Insecta > Lepidoptera > Hesperiidae > Megathymus > Megathymus violae. The sequence continues at coordinate 7,203,692 of PDGT01000007.1, forward strand.
TAAGTGAGGGATGCACTGAATGAGATACGTTAGCAAGTGCAATGTATGCATATAACATTTTATTTTATGTTAATAGCCGACAAACAAGCAGACCAGCCACCTGATGGCAAGCGGTCACCGTCGCCCATGGACATCAGCAAGATGAAAGGTGTAACCAATACGTTGTCGACCAGGAAATGAGAAGAAGGTAAGAAAGAAAATATATTATGCATAAAACCCACATTAGAGTTATATATTCTGTTATGTTATTCATTACTTTATGTTCACGTCTACAGTGTCTGCTTTTCTTTATTAACAAATGTATTATTTCTTTGCAGTGTTAAGCTATGGACGAAACGACCACATGGATAAGATTGTAGTATCTGCTAGTAAAATTCTCATATTCAAAACTATTGTAATGATTCTTGGAGATTACAAGTTGGGACAAGAAATTATAATGTTGGCACGTCAATGTCAACATAAGATAATTTGTGTACAATATAACCAGACCTAGACAAATAAGCGACGATCACTTAGACCACTAAGCATTGGCCTATATCCAAACAATTGAGAACTATTAACATTATTACTGCAATAAGCGTCGAAGTAAAAATCGTCCCTACCCTCCGATCATTTCTATCAATCAATCAATCAAAGTATCAAGAATTGTACGATTAGTAATCCAGCTCATTTGGTTGTTTTACATGTACATATTAGTTAACAATAATTAATACCAGTTGCTGATAATTAATATCAAAATTTATTTTTAGAATCATTCAGTTCAACTTAAAAATACCGAACTAGTTTTTTTTGACAGACTATTTGACTCCAAATTGTAATTACCTTATCGGATGCCTCTGGCCAAATGGGTTTGTTTTTCTTTTACGTTAAAAAAATGTATATTTATTTGGCCGTCAGCAAAAAAACAATAGTAATGTTTTCACTGGCGAAGCGGGATATCATTACTGTCTTCTTATTTGTATTTATAAAATTCCATTTAATGTTTAATACACGAAATGATTTAAAATATACTCAAACAGGTAACAACATTAGTAACGAAAGTAAAGTCCTTAGTGCAGTTATTAACTCACTGTGAGTTAATAATTAAAGCAAGTAACTGTTAAAGTACTATAACATTTTAATATATAATTTGCTTCCGAAGTTCAAGTGCCTAACCAAAGCTGCCCTTAGATTAAACCACGTGAAAGAGATTACATAACCATTACAAGACGGTAATAAAAATATCTTAATTCATATTTATAACTATTATATATTAGTAATGATATCTATTTATTTTATAACGTTACAGAGGCCTGCTTGTTTGTCAAATATGTATGTCAACACCGCCATCTTGTGTTTGTAAGGAGCACGTAGATCTGGTATACCCTTCACCACTGCCATCCTAGACATCCTGTATAAGGCGGCGCACAGGGGTTACGTCACCAGGGGGTCGTTGACCCCCTCGAGTAAAATGCCCGGGCAAGGAGGAATCCCTCGAGTTCCGAATTCCCCACGCACGAGCCGCGCCCTCCACAGTAGGCCGCCGCCGAGTAGGATGTCCCGTATTGTATTTGGCAACGGGTCATTCCATTTTCGAGAATTGCCCGGTGCACTCGCTGTGTCGCGATAATATTGAAAGACTTTTTATATTCAGTGTATGTAATTATTAGTCAAAATAATATTAAAGTTATTAGAAGAAGAACTTGGTATTCTTGTCTCTCTCTGCCTATATGTACACAAATGCTATCACAATGAATAACAAAAGTTAACAAAATTACACATTGTTGAAATTCCAAAATCAAGTACCTACATACATAGGAACGTTTTAAATTCAAAGTAATTTTATTTTATTCTTACTATTACACTTTGATCGTTTGATTGAGTCTACATCGTTTTCCACCTTCCTTTAACAGGTTCCCTTCAGCTTCCGTCGGAATTGTTTCCGGATCATGTTTCGGATTTCCTCGTTGATTGAGAAAGTTTAACAATTGGAATCCTATCGTAAACACATGCTCGCGATTGTGTTCGTTAGAAACGCGTGATTACATTCAAACAGAATTTTTTTGTTATGCGTGTAGTGGTATGCAAATTGTGGTATGGTTTCTAATTCATAGAACTAGAAAAGCTATTTCAAAAGCTGGTGTTATTTCTAAACTTATCGCATAGACTTTCTGAAGCGAAGCAAAGGCGGTTTACTAATTAAATTAATATAATGCAATTATTTCAATCGAGTCGCATACGAGTACATCGAATCGATACTAATAAAACAAACATGGCTAAAACAGCTATAAAATTCTTCCTCGAAGCCACCTATCAGTGATTTTGAAAATAATAAAGACTAGATTTCATGAGAAAACACGAAACCTTCTTAATAGCATCCAATTTTATTCCGTTCCATCCCTTCATCAGCCCTCGGACGTGATCGGTATAAAAATCCGTGCAGATTGGCTGAAATATGGAATTATACGGCAAACGATTGCCCTTCGGCTTCGGCGATTTGGGTTTACCTATAGATATCTTAGACTTTTATTTGACTGTGTGACTCGAATTTGTAGTAACAGCCTGGTTTTAGACGAGCCAGCATTACATAGAATATGAACCAATATTTTCAAATATTCAAGAAATTAAGTAGGTACCTAGTATTCGAAATTGGTTACTTATGTACATGATCCGAAATCAGAATTGCCGGAGCAAAGCCGCTTCCTATATTTGTTTGCCCAGTCTGGCGAAAAATTTCCTTTTGCCGAGGTGACCAGTGCAAAAAGAACTCAGCACCAAATAATACTAGTAGTTTGTCACCCTGACAGATGGATAGAAATCATAAGTGACAACGCCATTAAATATAAAAGATTGTAAATGCAATGCTCGTGTCTGAAACTACATGATTATGACGAAAGATTAATTCAAAGACAGGAATGTTTGGACATGTGTTTAACACTAAATCATAAGTAAGTAAATGTTCTCTTTAAAGTAAAAATATTCTCCTGGAAAGTTTTTTGCCGCTTCTTGTCTCAAAACTTCTCATGCTAGGGAATTTCTGAAGCGCTTAGTTTAACGTGTAAAAATGTATACAAATACGTATTTCGAAAACAATTTGATATGTTCATTAAACAAAACGCTCGTCGGGTTCCATTTTTCACTAAAATGTAAAAACTTATGTGGAAAAAATAAGTTATGGGTTATTAAATTTTCCTACAAGTCGCTTAGTATGGGACAACAATCATAGATTTAAGTGGTACCATAAGAAATGTTACTTCAAGTAATTTTCTCTTTCTATGTAGGAATACATATAAGGTTGGGCGTGCGGTACCGCCTGTTCGAAGTCTCCAAACTCTGCCAACCAGTTTAATCTCGACGGTACTCGGGCATAGTGTAGCGTTTACCTTCCTATATTTCCCACTTTTCTCGTAGAATTCGCTGCGTAATTGTTTTACATGTTTCAGTTGCAGTATTAGTGTAATAAGCGGGTCCTCCTTTTCCATCTTGGTCAGTAACGTGTCTGTGATACCTTTGGTATTACGGATGTGCTTAGACGGCGATGTCTCCTTACCTATATGTGGTCCATCAAGTCATGTATCGGGTATCAACTTAAAACAGTAAGTTTATCTGATTTAGTTATATCAGTGAATAGGGTTTCAACTCATTAGTAACCAATTGCAGGTTACAGGTCTGACTATTATCTTATGATTATAACTAGAACCAAGGGTTTAGTGACCCTGAATTATACAGAACGGCTCAAATTTTTCCACTTATCATTACGAATTCGAGTACCGATCTCCTCCGAAGTTACTTGACTTGGACGATCGATTATAATTGGCAAGTCGTCGGACAGAGTGTCTTCGAATGATGACAGTATAATAAATATGATTTACTTCAAGTAGTCTTGTTTGAAGTTGATTACAGATTTGTAACCTATTGTTAAAACCAAGGTTATTTTTCTTTTTTGCAATTTTCCCTTTCTGTCAGCAAGGGAATAGAAACTTCTATTTCAGAACATATAGGAGATGTCTATTGTAAACATTTATTAACGTTAAAAGTCTTTTGGTTTTTTATATTATTGTATCTGTCTCTATTCGCGTTGATGTCAAATAGCAGAAAAGCAAGAAACGAGTGTATACAAATAATGCATAACAGATTTGCGAACGTTTTTAAAGTATAAAATAATAAAATATAATGTGCACCAATCATTATCACAACATTCATGACTATGTACCACTGCTGGGCTTAGGCGGCCCACGCAATGTAACGGGTAAAAGTCATAGACCATCACACTGACAATTCGTTGGCAGATTTCGCACATCTTCGTGAACATTATTAAGACCATTCAAATGTGCATGTTTTATCCAGAATTGGATCACTGAAGCAAACAATAATTATGCACATAATTTCTACTATACTAATAATGATACTAATGTCTAAACTAAACTACTGCCTAGGCTACGTATCTTCACACGGAGCCAAAATTACACAGCCAAAACTGTACTGCCTCGCTACAAATAGTTAAGTTAGGGATGTACTTGCTGCTATCAAATATGTCTTCTAGATTGAAACACCATTCCCAGTTTAATGTCCTAAACCAGTTCAGACTCGTCTCGTACCTCCCGCGGGACACTTACAGCTCTAGTTACGATGCCGATCAAACCTTAGTGCACAACACCAGCGTAAGCTGAACTCTTCCCTGCACTTTGCGCAATGGTTTATTTACAACCAATGCACGTTTGCACGGAACAGTTTAGTGGCATGAGTAACAACTTGTAGTACATTACATAATGAGTGAGAAAGAACGAGTTTCGTTCGGATTGTATTGAAATTCTTCGTTTGTCAATAAAAAAAAATGTCTATTGGTTTCTGCCAACTTTATTTTGTATCGGGGGACGTCTTTGTAAAATTACAAATTAAAACTTTCCAACTTATTCTGTTGGTCCATAACGCTGTTATGTTTAGCAATCTGTTGCATAAGAGACAACTTCTGGATCTTGTGTGTTCGAATCGGTATTTAAGAGACTATTAGGTTCGTCCTGGGCTAAGGGGACACTAACGGATATCCAGTTGTTTATTGCATTTATATGTTATATAAATAAATATAAAGTAATACTAATACAAACGTAAGTCAAGTGACTCGCGCTAATATTATACCGAATTGCGTAAATGTGAGCAGACTTGAATTTTGTCCAGCGAATAAAGCGCTAATTGGCCGCTTAATGAAGTTCGAACTGAAACAATGGCGGTGCTAACGAGCGATAACGTCGCCAACGATGCAGTTCGTATTTTATGCCAATTACTATATGGGTTTAATAATAATAGTACCGCGGACAGGTCTCTGCTCTACCATACAATAAATAGATAAATTATAGTATATAACTATAGTCATTTGTGCCGAAAAGAAATATTTTTACATGATTAGTTGCAAAATTTGATTATAACCTGAAAACACAGTAAATTAGAGTTTAGTAATACAAAACTAGTTTTATCTCATCAAACCGCTAAAGCTAATTTTCTTATCAGTTTTTGTTTTGTATTTTTTCAATGTTATCAGGCAAATTGTTTTGAAGGTTAACTTAACTTAACTTTATTAAGTAAAAGTTGATATTTAGAATTATTGTAATTAATATTTTTATTATAGTATCACATTTACTTGTTTATTTTCGATCCTCTTCTACCTGAAAATATTCAAATTCAAATAGGTAAATAGGTAAAATAATTGCTAACTTATCACTATCAAATAAATTAAGGTCATGCAAATAAAAAATATATCGCCGAAGAATTCGTTCAACAATAAAGATGGAATGAACATAATTACAATTCCCTCTTTTGAAGTCGATTAAAAACGTCTTACGAATCGATTTTCTCCTTTTTATACAACTATGATCTCACATTTAAATACAAAATAATTAGAGATCTCATTTTCTACTGAATTATTACATCCATTTATTACATCCCTTGATCTACACGAATTTCGATTCTCATTGTGTATATAAAGTTGATTACACTAAATCCTTCAATAGCAATTGAAGATCTTAATTAAAATTCTCGGTATACCTTTATTGTCAACGAACAAGCTACCTAAGGCTTCAAAAAGTTTTTCCATCTCTCCTTCTGGAACCTCAGCTAATTTTGGAATATTCGCGTGTCACGTATCAATATAGCAAATACGAACAAAATGAATATAGATAGGAAAATCTTCCAATACTCGGCTGGTATTATTCACTAGCGAGCCATCAACATTACGCGTGGTCCGTGTAATCCAATTGAAAGCCACAAAGGATTCCCGAACAATTCCGAGCTTATTTCAATATTAAATAAAGGCACTGGATTCGAACCGGCTGAATAGACAACATTGGTTGAAGTGGAATTAGGTACTTATTTATCATGGCTTATCTTTACATAGTAGGCATAAAGAAGTTATATAATATCGTGAATTTATTTTTATATTTTTTTATTTCATTAGTGATATGACCGAGACGACGTCGACAGGCGAGCCACCTGATGGTTAGTGGTGACTGTCACTCATGCACGTCCAAACTACCAAAAGCATTATCGACGTATTACTATGCAAGATAAAAGCGGGGACTGAATAAAATTGTTACACATAATATAAATTTCGTACACAAATAAAAAATGGTACACATAATAAAAAATAAATACACATAACTTAGCGTTATAATATTATAAACGAAGTATGATTTTCGATGGCAATTGTACGTTACGCACTCCGTCCGTACTGCGAATTAGCAGTACTAATGTACGTAAATTTATATAAGCGAATATCGTGTTATTTTTTTTTTATGGAAAACTTACAGCTAGAGAAGCTAATTACAAAGTTTTCACGAATATACATAAGATTATATAACATTAATGAGAATCGGTTGTAACAAAAATAACAACAGTAAGAAACAAAAGATAGGGCTTTAGAGTTCAAGGTGATACATGTATATAATATTATACCAAGAAAGACTGAGTAAAATTACAATAATGTTTTTCTGATACTAAGTACTATAATATAAGAAATATAATTTAGGTTTCATTTCGGTTACATATTTATGTTACTTATAATTACGAAAAAAAAGAATTGTTAACTAATGGTTTGCCTTAACTTTTGCTCATGTTGAATAAATCAATATCATATTCCCGGGTGACAATGTTTAATGATGTACACGCTCTCTTGTAAAAAGAAGAATTCTGCCTGTAATTGGTCTTTGATGAGTGGACATAAAGAGGTACCGGTGACCTGGAGTTGAGTCTCGGGACTTTAAATAGAATATTATTTAGCAATTCGGGAGAGTCGACCTAGCCATTTACGATAATAAACAAGTAAGTCAAATTAGCCACATTTCTACGTTCATACAATTTAAGTATATGATGGATCCTACATTGTTCAGCATATCCTGTACTTGCGCTTTTGGTCCGGTATTGTAAATATCTGAGGAATCGCTTTTTTATACGTTCAATACGAGTCACATACGTATCATACCTAGGGTTCCACACTTGTGACGCGTATTCAAGATGACAACGAACAAATGTGCAGTATATAATCTTTAATGTTTTTATATTTTTGAATTCTGCTGATAGTCTTAGAACAAAGCCGAGTGCTCTCGATGCCTTGCTGACTATATTATTTATATGCGTATCGAACAGAAGTTTTGAATCGAAGGTGACACCTAAGTCTTTAATTGAATTAACTCTAGTAAGGGATGTGTTATTGATTGTATAGTTAAATTCTATAAGGTTTGGTTTACGTGTGAAAGTGCATACGTAGCATTTGGATACGTTTAAGTCTAGTTTAGATTGATTGCAATAGTTTTGAAATGAATCAAGATCTTTTAGAAAATTAACTGCGTCATCTATAGAGCGTACTGTTTGCATGATTTTAACGTATTATATTTTATGTATATTATAGTATGGCTAATTTTTATTCAGTTGATTTTGCATTAGTATTTTGGTTTTTAGTAGTAAAGTGGCATTTATCCAGGCAGCTAAAGAACATTCCATTCGAGATACCATCAGCATTACGAAAGTAGACACCACAGCGACCTCGAAAACGAAGAAGTTTGCACCATTCCCTCGTCTATTTGTTAGCCAATTGGCTACTTGACATTGCAATTCCTTCCGATAAAAGTTGCTGTAAATGCTTTCCTCTTTGAATATATTTCGCTGGTAGCCTTCGAATCAGAATATACTGCCATTTGACTCATAATGTTGTCAATTTTCGTTACAAAAACATCTATGTTCAGACGAAAACATGATCGATTAATTTATTACCACTGGTTATACTAATTGCTATTTTAATTGTATAATAAGTTGCTCTTTCAAACCTTGAGTCTAAGCCAATCTCCTTTGCTTGTGGTGCATCCTGCTGAGAGAAAGATCAGGCCGTTGCCTCATCGACAAATACTATTGCTTGGTGATAGTTCAGTACCAATAAGTTTAATCCTAACAATACTTATGCATGAGAATAGGGTTCCTTACTAGCTACCACCCTCTTAAAATTAGCCGGGGGATGGTTTTAACGTATTCCTGTTGCTGGAATACTTTTTTTTAGCACAAAAAGTTCCGTTAAGGTAAATTAATATGGACCTTCTGTATGTATGTATATACGTAACGCGAGAAACAATTGAGATATAAATGCGTTTCTATAGTACGTAAAAGTTAACCTGAGATCCCCAAAATAATGCTTATAATGCTATAAATAAATTTAACCATACCGCTTTTAACATTGTAAACTATGTGAAATTTGACGAATTGAAATTTGGCCTCACAGTTTGCGATATTCGTATAACAGATTTAACTGCCATAACATGTAATTTCTATAAACCAGTAGTTATAAATGTTATCAGTCTTCATCACAGTACTAATTATTCAAAACACCTGCAATACGCTAAAGCTCATATTCATTAGTAACCTACCCGGTGAATGAGTAGCAACCGAGCCGAGTTACTTGAAAATTGGTACCCGTTTGAACTGTGCTATCTACACTCAAGGCAGTGACCGCGGGTTGGGAGAATAACTTTAAAACTTAGGAACAACAATTTTATGGAGGACCTCAAAAGATAAAGTTGAGGGTAAGGTTTTTAAACAGTTTTTTTTTTAAATTCATTACGCTAAGGTGATTATGGCGTGTAACGGTTTTTATTCGTCCTTTAAGTCCAAACCAATCGCCTCTCACTCTTTCACATTCCAATGTATTCAACTTTGGATGCTCTTCCCAGGAATATTAAGAAACTGCACTCTAAACACACTTTTATACAAAGAGTCTTTGCTCATCCATCACGACAACTTTTATATTAGTGTATTTTTGTAACACAAAATTTGTATAGCAATAAAGGTTAAATAAATAAACATATATCTGTACCAGAGCAGTGTGATGGTGTATGCTCCAAACCTTCTCAATTACAAGAAGACTTGGGTGCTGCATTTGACCGCTATCAGTTTAAACAAATTATGCGGAGAGACCAAACGCAACAATCTATGCCATAACATCAAGTCACATCAAACTAAAGTCGGCTCAGGGAATTCAAAACTAGGCAACTTAGTACTCGAAATAATCATAAATAAAATTAATAGTTCGCCGTAAAAGCCCTTTTATGCAAATTTATAACAATGTTTAAAACAGTCTATGTCGGTCCCATGTTCGTCGTAACGGTTGAATTAAATTCTCTAATTTTAATTCTAATTCATTAAATTAATTTTAATTCTAATTCTAAATTTTAAGCTCTTTACTTATTTGAAACTTATATGGCATTACTTCCGGGTTTCAAAAGTTCATTTTAATGTTTCATTTGTTGCGCTACAAATTCAACGGGTAATTGATACAAAACTTTGAAGGACTTTACGTATTTGAAACTTATAATAATTATGCAAAAACACACAAAAAGGGACATTGTAACAAAGATCAAACAGAGGAACAATAAAAACAAACACAAATATTAAAGATAGAATGAGACACAATAAAAAAGTAACTAAAAATATTTTCCTAGAGATAAGAGGAAATAGCTCAAAATCTTGGCATCAAGTAGCACAGTTTTTGAGACGCTTCCTAATCCTTAGGATGATATGCGTGAGAAAAGCGTGCTCCCCGTTCCCAACCGACACAAATACAAAAAAGTAACTACATGTCATACATACATAGGCATTGGTGAATAATATACCTATAATTGAGAATCAAAATCAATTTCTTCTACCCAACTCTACTCTAATAATACTTATGCATGATGCTGGGTATATAGTTTTAACAACGTAGTTTGCTACTACCCACCAAAAAATCGCCCATGGTATTTTAACTTGTTTCGGGCTCAGCTTTAGAGATCCAGTTAACATGTGAGTTAACTGCTTCCGTTTCGTTTGATAGCGTTTATGATGTTACAGGTGTGACGTATGGTGCAAGGGCGGCAGTGCTTATTTGCAATCCCCTATTTGTAACGTTTGCTCGTTTGTTGCTTGGTTTATCATAAAAAAAATATCATATAACACCAAGCGAGTTCAAAATTTGATTAGAGCTTTAGTAATCTGAACAAATAATATGATTAAAATTTTGGACTACTAACTTTGTAAAATATATATATAGCTATATATACATAGTTTTTCCGTCGCTTTGACATATTCAAAATAAAAGTACGAAGTACAAAAGAGGCTAAAAGATTAGGAAATAAAAAGTCTGCTGAACTTAAAGCAAAGCTGATTCGAGTCCCCGAAGTCCCGAGCGGGATCAAAGTGGAAAATCCGAAATCGGCGGAAAATTTTCAAAGTAACTCCGGCGTATAATCCGATGGCTCAATGGTCGTTGTTGCGAGCAGTGCATTATGCAGAACGCTATTCGAAACCCGTAGGCGTGAAGTTTTTTTGTTAGGGTTTTTAGATCTATGCTTGATTAGTCTGCTTTGTTTTAGAAATCTTTTATTTAATTGTTATATTGTTACATTATAAAACTTAAACGGCAATGGTTGTTTAATATAAAAATGGAATAACAGATTACCTGAATATTTATATACTTTAAAGCAGATAATATGAATATAAATATGTATTTAAAACACTTAATAATTTCATGAACGTCTTTGAATAGAATTTTGAAATAGATTTTAAACTAACTAATATTTCAATTAGCTAAACACTTAAAATTTTGAACAAAGCCATACAGTGAATTCTATTGCAATAAAATATAGAGAAATACCTAGAAGTCGTCGTAAGTAGACCATGTGAGAAGAAGGAACTTGTGAGGTCTATGACAAGAATTTGGATTGCATTTTTTTCTCGGTTTTTGGGTTCCAATAATGAGTAGATTTCTGAACTTGATAGTGAGATGTGTGTGTTGTGTTATGCATAATAAATAATATTTAAAACATTCCTGCTCTTACATTCTATATATCATATAATAATGAGACTCATAAAAATCGGCCACGGTCTCAGGAATAGATCCCGAATCCCGTGCACCGCAGGCCTAAATCGACTAGTGAATGCTTATGTTTTTTGATCTCCGTTCGAATGAAAGAATGAAAAGAGAAAAGCTATTAATGGAAAACAAAACAACTATTTCATTAAAGCAACATTTCAAAAATAAAGATACGTAATGGATTAAACGAACTTACCAATGTGAAGTTCTAATTTCAATTTTAGTTTTACTGTTTAATATAATACATACAGCTTGTTCATCATATGTCAGTGAAATGTTAAAAGTTGTGAAAAATTGTAAAATACTTTTCATAACACGAAATACTCTATGACACATACTATAATCCTGTTCAATGCAAAATATACATGTAATATCTTCTAAAACTTATTTAACAATATGGAAGCTATACCAGAAGCCACAGGGTAACTGTGTTATCGGCGAAGATAACCAAGTTTCATAACTTTAACCCACTAAGATATTGTCTTTGCATGTAGTTTTTACTATAACTTCACTGTTTTATATATGTACCTCTTATGTTATGAAATAAAGTCTTATTATTATTAAAAGCAATGTAGCAGCAATAATAGAAGTGTTTCAACGCTGGTCGTGGCTTCGTATTCCACACACTCATATTTTTAAATTACGTGGGTAATTGTAATAAATTATTATTTGCTTCGCCCATGGAAATCATTGTGAGGTGACCTGTATATCTGAGTGTCCTGTAGAATGTTCTCAAAAGTGTATGTAGTATCCTGATCCGCGTTGATCAGCGTAGTCAACCCTTTTAATATGAGTCATCCCGAGCCCAACAGTGGCACTGTCTTGGGTAGTAATGGTGATTGACCATGTAGTTCAGATATTAGTTACTGCAAGACAGAAAAATATTATAAAGATTATAAAGACATAATTTTTTTTCAGTCACGCAGCAGCAAGCTACAATTAAATAATTTATAATACAATAATGCCTGTAAAGCGCTGGGAAAAGAGTGTAAGAGGCTCTTGCTTCCCGAGCCTAACCCAACTTCCCTGCTTGAAAACGCACGAGGCTATTGCGAACTCCTTCTAAGCCCGACCATTCAATGTTTCATACGTAATTCGGTCGCACTGTCGGGGAGCCAGTAGTAACGCGAGTTCTCCGCTTGGTTTTCGGACGGCAACGCGGCGGTGATGCCTTTAATGTTACTGATGTCCATGGGCGACGGTGACCGCTTACGATCAGAAGGCTCGTCTGTTCCTCTATTGACTAGATATGTAAAAAAAATGCACTCGTTGAGACGAAATGGGTTCACAATAGACGAGACGACTGGTTTTGGGAGTGGCCTATATGTCATGCGGTTCGAAAATATACATAGTAGATAACGCTATATTTTTTTACATATTTTACATATATTTTTGAACATAATAAATGCAACAACTAAGCTATATTAAAGTAATGACCATTCGCACAATAGTGATTCGAAATAAAGTTCGTTCGATAAAATGTTTCTTGTAAAAAGTGTGTTTCAAGATAATTAATTAACATAAAAATAAAAATTAATTGAAATAAAACTTAGTCGCGAACATGTGGATCGTAAACAAAAATTTACAAAGTATCAGCACACGTACAAAGTTCTGAATAAAACTTTATAAATAGTCTACACTGAGATTGCATTCCTTGTAACTTGCGTACCCTTGCAACTTTAAATAATAATGAATAAAATCTCGTCAGCACAATGACACGATGTTGGTATTTGTATTGAAATGCATAATTGTCGCTTCATTTACACATTCCAATTTGCAATCGTATAATTTTGACGTCTGTTGCGATATATTTAAATCTACACTACACGGTAGTATGTTTGGTAAATTTGAAAAGGTAATATTTATTCTACCCAAGCCATTTTGATACATCCATTTCAATATCAGCGTAATACAAAATCTTTTCAACGTTTTAATTTTGTGACATGTGTTACAGCATGTGGTAGAATATGGATTATCGACTGTTTTTGTTTTAATTTTAATTCATATACTCGTAAGGAGTCTTTGTTTTGGATAGAGGGGTTAAATTTATTTTAAGAATCGTTGTCAGTGTATTTACCTATCTTTGTTGTTTGTTAATGAACATATCACACGGAAACAACTTAACTATTAAGAGAATAAGAAGTATATAAAATTTTGATTACTTTGTATGGCAATATTTTTTTTCTAGTTTGAGCAACTACGAAACTCTATCCATAAAACAATAAAATTGGGTAAACGTGTGAGTGACTTCAAGCCAAGAGTGGATAGAGTTTTTCTAAGTAATTGCGATTTACCATCTAAGGCTAGATTGTCACTTAACACCTGGTGGGATTGTAGTCGAGCATAGACTAATAATAAGTAAAAAAAATCATCAAATTGATTTCAACTTCGTCAATTTTAAAAATTAACTAAACTCCCACACAACCTTACATTTACTCTATGACCCAAGTAGGGGACGAGTTTTTCGCATACACGTAAAATTATTAATTTGCAAACACTTAAGTTTCATCTTAACCAAAAAGTGAAATAAAAATCTTTATACTACCTGTTTAAGAAATTTATAATTTTCATACAAACTTTCATTCAATATTTTACGCCCTTAAAGTTGAAATTTCCAAAAATTTTGAAATAACTATTTCATCATTTCTATCCAAAAAGCGAAAGACAAACTTTTATAGAGTTTATCTCTAAATTGGCGGATTTTTAAACAAATTATCATCCCGTATTTTACCCCTCGGGGATTAATTTTCCAAATACATTGCAACACGTATTTCTTTAATCATAACCAAAAAGCTCAATACAAGTTTTCATAGGGCTTGCTTCAAATTCTGGGTATTATAAAAAAACTTTCCACCCCTATCAACCATCGTTAGGGGGGGAATATCAAAAAATCCTTCCATAATCATTACCTATGTCATTAATGGAACTCATTTTCCAAATTTCATGTTCATAGTTCGGTAGTTTAGGCTCTGCGATGACCAAATATATGTTTAGATAGATTAAGATCTCTTGTTTATTTTTCAAGATAATCTATTTTACAAAAGACCGTTCTAAAGAGAACTAAGCATTTATTGCGGCTGTCAGATTGCGTCGCAAGGTGCAACTCGCGAGCTGGCGACGTGCCGCGAAGACAAACGAGCAAGATTACATCGCAACGGGCGCTTTGACGATTTATGCAACAAATGGAAAGTTATATACGTTGTAAAGAGGTTTTACCGGCAGTTCTGTAAAATATATTTCCGGTATTGGTAGAAATTGCTAAAATTGAATGCGAGTTCATCGCAGCAAATGCTATTCGAACAAATCTCTGAATATTTTTATAATAGAACTTCGCATACAAGTTAGTTTGTTTAATCTGTAAGTCAATGAAAATTGATATTTCTGTCACTATCTATGCACTAAGTTTTGTTAATCTGCATGCAGATTCCAGGTTAGTTCTAAAGTACCCGAATGTAATGTTGAGTCTACAACAAAATACTGTTCTACCACTAAGAACAAAATACAACAATTTACTTCTAAATGATGTAATGTTTGCCGTGGTGACGTTTATTTAATTTGTAGTAATCATTAATTTATAAGCTGTAGGTATTAATCATTTTACTTATAACTCTGCGACTTATTCGTAAATTGAGCATATCGTTTGATGACATACATACTTCCAGATATTTAAAAAGGAAACATATACTTAATTAAATTATAAACCACTGTATCCAAGTCTAACATTCTACACTAAGTTAAACTTATATTTTGAGAAAGACCTCCAAGTGAGACGATGAAAGTCAAACTACTGGTCTTTCACTAAAAAGAATATTCAACAGGAAGAATTTAAAGAAAGCAGTGTTTATTGCTGTTGTCAGAACACGTCGCAAGGTGCAACTCGGGAGCTGGCGACGTGCCGCGGAGCCAAACGAGCCAGATTACAATGCATCGGGCGCCTGAGGATTTATGTACAAAATGGAAACTTACATAAACCATCCCAGGAAATAAAGACTATGGACGTACCTACAATGTTATAGCAGTTTAATTACTAAGTAATTAAACGTTTCGCCATTCTCTGCTAAATACTATAACGCTAATATACGTGCTAAATACAATAACTATATACAAAAGGATCAATGTGGTTGTTTCGATTTTTTCTTTTCTGTTACCGACCAATTTATCTTGGTCTTATAATGAAACAGGTTACCATTATTTTTCGGTTAGTTTAAGGTAATTGGAAGTCAACTCATTAGTTATTAACTAGGTATTAAGCCTTGGAGTGGAAGTTATAAAAGGGTATTAAGAATTATTTTGAAACTATTAAAATCAGAACTGTGTTGTTTTCTTTACATAATATTAACCGTAAATAGTAAAGCTAACAATAAATACCATTTTATTAAAACGGAATTAATGTTTTCTTCTTCTTTTTCCTTTTCCAATCCGATTCTAAAACTGATTTCAAATTATAGAATATCACTTAAAGAAAAACAATATCAGATAAATAATAAAGAGCTTCCGCCTTTTTTATGTCGATTAAAAATTGATGTTTATTGTCAACAAAGCGAGACACGAAGGCAATAGAGAGAAGTTTATTGTGCAAAGATCTTAATACAAACATGATTAAATCAGTACTCTGCGCAAACAATATTGTTTTTCAATTTAAACATAAAAATAAATATTCAGACGAAAATTGTAATCAGTAATCTACTTGAAAAAAGTAATAGTAAGTAGAAATATGACTTTACTTTAATCCGTAACCCAAATAAAAACTACTTCAATATAAATTATTTTCTTTAGAAACTTTTATTTGTCGTTGTAAAAGTGAGTAAAATTATAAACGTATCTAAATATTGAACAGATTGAAAGATTCTTACAGATGACGATTTTTTTGTGACTTTCTCAGTCCATGTCTATTATAAGACTTGGAACCACAAGAATTCAAAATTTATTGAATTAAAAAATAAGAAATCTACAAAATTCAAGGCATAGGTGAATTTTTCGATCTACTCCCACCATATGGGGTTTGAATATTTCGAATTTCTCTGGACTTACAAGGCAGTATATCTTATCTTTCTCGAGTATAACAAAGTAAATAAAACACTCTTTTGGCTAAAATTATGCCTATTGCAGCTTTATAAATCTACAGCATTTTCTGGTTAATGGGAAGAATTCTTTTAAAGACATAACTTTTCGGGTTAAGTGGGATTTGTACCCACGAATATTTCCATCTATCTGACACATAAGTATGGACTCTGGGACCTGATGTTAAGCTACCTATGCCTCTATTTTGGAGTGTCGTCCTAAGAGTTCTAAGAAATTCCTCACTTTGTCTTCCTTGTAAAAATGGCAGTGGAAATCTTGGAACTTTGTAATGCTTAATATACCTACCATCAGTTCAGTAGACACACCCTACAAATATTAGGCATCACTCCCCCAAGCTAATTTAAACACTTCTTCTTAGAGCTCACGTGCTTCACGTGTTCAAGTATGTAAAACCTGTTTTCTGCACCCAGCGACTCAGGCCTTGCGTAGGTATAATTCGATACTTATTAAGACAAATGTTCAATGAGTAGGTCCCTCTTTTATGGACATAATAAAATAAGATTTCAAACTGTTCAAATATAAAGCAGTAAACTTAGATTTTATTTACATTTCGGAAAGAAATATTGTAAATCGTACAACGTTCAAACCAGGAATACTTAAACGTCAAGTCTGTCAAACTTATTACAATTGCGCTCAGGATAATTTTAACGAGCGCTACACATGTCGAGCGATGCTATCGCATTTCCATGAGTTTCAAAACTTCATACTTGAAATTAGGAAAGTATCTATATTCGAAAGGAGATCCATTTCAAATCTGCAAACATTATGATAATGAACACAAGCACAATGTGCACAGTGCATTATGAGTAGCACATTAACTCTATTAGGATTTTTTTGAGGTAAAAACAGCTGATGACCTGAATAACGGCACTAAATTCTTCAGTAATTATTAATCGCTGAATACCAACCAATTTAACGCTGACGGTACACGTCTATGGGGGTGATGCACTTTACTAGAATACATTTAAAATACTTATTATAAGTTTTATTGGTTACCGTGTCGGTAAGCTAATCTAAGAGGGTTACGAGTTTCCTCCTTGGCGTTAAATGCATCGGTAGCGTTTTTTGATGGTAAAGATGATCATGGAGGGTGATAAGTATTTATTGTCAGCTTTCCCGTGTACACTTTGGTTAGCGGTTGACTTAAAAAAGGCAAACAAACACGACTGACCATATAAGGGTTCCATTTTAGCATCACTACAAAAATACAATTGTTAAAAAGAAAAAAGAAAGTGACTTAGTGTCCCGACCAATGTAATTTTAATATATTTAGGACTAGAGCCTCCGGTATAATCGTAAACAAACTTTCACAAAGGCTTTAAATATCTCAATATGGTTCAATTGCATAAAGTTCTGACATCGGAATCTCTGTAGAAATGCAAATTCAAAATTTTACAAAAATATTTTCATTTATACACTTTAGCCAATTATAATTTAATATTTAAAAATACAGTAATTTATAAATAAGAATAGTGCATATATAATAGTGTAATAATATTTCATTAAAAATTTGCGGTTAATCGGATATACCGCTAGTGGCAAAATTTCATGAGCGTTTCCGTACTTCGGAGAGCACGTTAAACAATCGGTTTCTATAGCTATCATCAGATAGCTATCGTTAAGCCCTTTCGGAGATGTTCGGGTGATTTAAGAACTTCCCACACTTCGGTTGGTGTTTAACCCTTTCACCAATCCACACTTTAGCATCATGGTGGAAGCCCAGGCCTTCCTCACTTGTAAGAAAAGACCTTTGTCCTTCAGTATGCCAGTAAGGAGTTGAAACCAAGGTACAACGAATTTAAGTGCCGAATGCACCTTGCAAAATGACCGTAAATAAAATCACCGTTTTCAGAGGGCTGGATGAAAAAATCTGTGTAATGAAACAATTAGATAAACGATGTGAATAGATGAATTGTGTCAAGACGCAATCCAGAGATTTTACACAAACATCTTCAAGGATACTGTCTCATTGAGTTGTTGATACTACACAGCCGTACCCATACTCAAAACCAGATTTTACCTGATGATTATCAGAATTGCCAAGTAGACGCTTATAATCAGGGACTATGGGACTAACAAGTTAAACTTTCGGGTCACTCTCCTTACATAAACACCTGTAACTCTATGTGTATCATACTATGTACATGTACTCCTCACATTAATTACGTGTAGATACCATGAGAGCTCTATTATTTACTAAAATAAAAAATTATCAGCGTTCGAACAGGCTGAAGAAAATACGCCTGAGGTGGTTTGAAAACATTGTATCATAAATTAGTATTACACGTGAAAATACGTATAAGTAGATGCTAGTGGAGAAACAATTTAACGTTGTAAATTTTAAACCAAAACCTTTATTATTTAGTTTATATTTAAACATACAGGGCAAACAAAGGAAATGGTACTTTTAGTTTGCCTTAATTAATGAATTATGCAATAATTGATGATTATAATGACCGATATTTTTAATGATGTAGATAAATCACTAGATTTGATAGCAAAATCTCAAAATTACTTAATTTTAATGGCACTTGTATTTTTCTGTAAACAATTGTTGTTATATAAATATATCCATGCCACATGATTATAAGAAAATGAAAAAAAAATTAAATAGCATATAATTATTAAGAAGATGCTTTGCGTACCTAGAAACAAAACGTAGTGGAACCTCAGATAGAAGATAATAGTGGATTTTTTCATTGTTTTACAATATTTTCGAAACAGTTTTACATTTTCAGATTTGGATAATGTGCTCCAAAAAAATTGTATATTTAATCAACGATGACCTTATACTATATATTGAAAAGTATTTACAACATAAACAAATCATCTATTTCACCATTTCACCTCTTCGCCCATATGAAATTCTTAGAACATTTTTAACGGCTTCCGAGGCAAACCTTTTCATGCTGAAGAATATCGCAAAGGACATACGACTTTAATTAACGTGGAGCCAATGTAAATTCTGGAGAGGAATAAATCAAACGAGAGTACCGTTTCTACATTATTTTCATTGGGCCCCTTAAGACCAACGCAATTTTTTCCGTCTCGTGAGGGTGATAAATGGTTGCCTTGAAAAAGAGGGATTCTTTCTTCGAAGAATCTATTTTCAAAACGAATGATAATAATTTGGGAACTGAATATATTTTTTTTTGTTTTGTAATTGAAAGGAAGGAAGTGTAAATTGTGACTTTTTTTTTAATCCAAATCACTAAGCTGCTGGTAATGTAACATTGCCTATTATATAATTTTTTCATAATAATAATTCATATCACAATGGAATATTGTTATGTTCGGATTTTATTAATGAGAAAGTAATAGTACCAAAATCCTCCACGATTGTGGGTCATCGTTTTGGCAAATATCAAACATCGTTATAAATATTGTAGACAGTTTACATAGATAAATACGATGATAGTTTCCACAGAATTTTCTGATAAAAATAAATATCTTAAGGCAAGAGAAATAATTTCTGAAGTACTTAAAATGATAAAGTAAACTAATAAATCTAATACATTTTTCAAATTAAAGTACAGAAAAAATCACGTAGATTTAATCCATGCAATAATATTTTTCATTGAATTGTTTTCATCTTTTTTCAGCCTTTTGGGAGTTGAACTAAAAAAAATTATAAGAATGTAAAAATTATAATTAATACGCTAATTAAAAAACAAGATTTTATAAATTACTTACGTTTGCCTGATTAAATCGTTACATCGTGTAAAGAAACGTTCTGAACTTATTGACTTTACAATGCTTTAATATTACAATAAACAAAACCAAGAAGTAATTTTTTGTTATACTTTTTGTGTCAAAAATATTAAAGATGCTTGATTGTGAGTTAATATGAATCAATAAATTAATTACATATGAAACGAATGCACATAGAGTTAAAACATTGAAATAAATGTACATTTATATAAATATTATAACTGTTGTTGTCTTTATCTTCATAGCACGAGAAATAATATATACATATATTCATCATTGCATTAGTAATAAATATGTCTATAATATAGTTAAATGTATAACATTTTGTTAATAGAGTTTATTTATTTTAAACTTTACCATACATACGACACCTGTTATTCGTAGGATAAGAATCCGTTTTCCGGTAAGCACGGTCTAATAATACTGTATTCAATATTTGAAGTATTTAGTTGATTTAATGTTACTGAGTTCTTACTACTAAAAAAAAGTACACTTAAAGTATGGAATTGAAACAATTTACAATTTCAATTAATACTTATTGAGTAACAATTATGTCATATTTAAACTGGCTTTAATTTTCTCTACACTCTCTCTAACTTCGGGATCGTTTTCGATGATCGCCTGAGCCTCAGGAGAACCCAGGACGGGTGCTTCACCAAGGAAGGTTTCCTCTGTATAGACACGATTGTTTTTTCTCGTTGTCCCATGCAGCTGAAAAATATAATGCAACATGTATGCAAAGCTACTTTTTCATAAATTGTGGTGACTATTTAACCCTTTTTAGTAAAGAATTAAAGATATAATAGCGTAATGTAGATTATCTATATTAGTAATTAATTTCGCTATAGCGTGGCTTCAGAAGACCTACGTGTTAAATTTATAAGAAGCAATTACTCCCTAAACAATTATTATTGATATTTAGTAGGCATTTCATAAATTTCTTGTTATCCAATTTTCCTGTTTTAGGGATTTATTTTCCCAATTCTGTTAATTTGAAATCTACTCAATTACTACGAAAGATGCAAAAGACTAGTCAAATCATTGTTTACTAACCGCTTTGATGTAATCACCAAGATGTAAAATATCATAGATACTAACTCATAATATAAGTCATAAATATGCTATTTATCTCAAACTGCTTTGACAGTTTTTGCGTAATACGTGCAGAGAGAGACAAGAAATTTAAAAAAAAATTATGTATGTTATTCCTTTATATTCAAAACAAAGCCTACGTATACTCCAATATAAAAAAAAATACAATGTGCTCATTCGTTCCCACTACTGCTTTTTTTTTGTTTTTTTTTTTTAATGCTAACAAACGAACAGACTAGCCACCAGATGGTAATTGGTCACCGTCACCCATGGACATCAGCAAATGCAAAGGTATCACTGATGCGTTTTCGGTCAGGGAAAAAGAAGAAGGTAACGAAGAAAGTACTGTTTCTCAAGCCCCCCAGCCGAAATACGATCAGTCGTTTGGCGGCTGACTCAAGCAGGAGACAGGCAGGCTTCACGAAAAGATAATAATACCAGTGATAATATTAATGTCTTCATAATAATACTGATAATATAATCCTTACGCGAAGCTCTACCAACAAGCAGGCTGGCTTCTGTCACCTCTTACAACACCCTGTTCTGCCAGCATGGGGGAGTATTCTAGTCCACCCCAGTACGGTAAAAAATTTATGTCGATATGTATTACTTGTCATTATAACCTCGGACATTTGTATCTCAAAAGTTAATTGCAATTGTATTGCTAATTTTGTCGATCAAGTAATTCCATATTTTATTTAATAAACAGCAGAGCAGCCTGCAGGTCTCGATATCCTTCAAAAATTTCTTACAGCAATTCTTCATGATATGGTAAAATCGTTCAACATAAATTTAAATGATACCTCTGTAATGTATTTCCAGGTCTCTGGATCTATAATATATTTTAACTTATGGAAATGAATACAGCGAATACAAATACTGTTTTAAAATAACCTTATCCCAATATGACATGTTGAAACCGAAGTTGCAGTGGAAGAACTCATGGTGTTGATCATGGAACTCTGCATCTGGTTGCCAAGGCAGCCACCACGGTGCTTTAAAGTTGATGCCGGAGTGATAAATTATACCATGGTAATAGTTAAGTAACGCCACCACGTAGAATGGTACTGCGAAAGAAATTACAAAATAAAGAATTATTTACAGTAATAAATAACGAAAAGGTAAATTTATCACCAGGTGGTATATGACAATCTCCACCCATTAAAATAAGAAAACAGTATAGCGGCCATTTAAGCTCTTCAGTACTACAACTGAAACACAAACATATTTCACAGTAGATTTCAAAGGAATGGTACTAGTATGTGTATAGTGATTCCGCTGCATAGTATAGAACCCAGAAATTTTTAATAGAATTTATATATTTGTACACTGTTTTTGCGGTCCCAAATACATTATTGTTTCTTCAAATTTTCAGTTGACAAACTCTGAAAAGCCGATACACCATACTGATATAACCAATCTAAGAACAAAAAAACTATAAAGTGAAACATCATAGACTAATTGTATTGTAGCCAAAAAAATTTAATAGAAACTTACGCCAATGTACAGGGATGGTAAAGAGCGGTAGACACATGGTGAGCTGAATGTGCATGATTTCTACAGGATGTATAGCGGTCACAGAGAATGCGGTTGGCTGCTTATACTTATGATGGAGTTTGTGGAAATGCTTGTACAACCAAGGAGTGTGGTAGAGACGGTGCAGGATGTAGGTAGTGTAATCCTGTTTTGAATAAAACATAAATAAAATTCAGTGTGCAGTTCATCTGAAGAGGAAAACGTATAACATATTGACAAGAAAATTCATAACTCACAATACTTAGTAAAAAGCTATCATCGAAAACAAACATTTCAATTATCACTTATTCGGCAATAACGGGCAAATGAAAAGACACGAAATAATAAATGTCATATGTCATACGAGTATCAACTCGATAATAAAAATCTAACAAAGTCTGAAGTAACAGACAACACATAAAATAAATGAGTAGTTCTAGAAAAAATAAAATTAAAGCGTGATTTAATTTATCCCAAAGATGTAAAATATGTAGTGATAGTTTTGTATAGAAATTCTTATTTCCTGAGGTTGTAATTTTATACAAACTCTAACACAAATGAGAGAATATGTATTATAATATGTCTGAAAAATTGGGAAATATAAAAAAAAATTATAAAACAGTATTTATGTAATTAATTACGACACGACCTAAATACGGTGATTACTTTTGAATAGTTTACTTTTTAACAGGCCAATAATATATAGAATTCTCCTTATATTGTTTCAATCCGTGATACTAATAGTTCTCATTGTCATCGGTTCGTTTGGCTAAGAAATGTTCATAAAAAACACTTATAGCAATACTCACGATATAAATGAAGACCACAGGGATTTGCAGGAAGAACCAGATCCAGCCGTACTCATCGAACTGAAAGTACACCGTAGATGGGTTGCCGTTGGAGATGTAACATGCGATGAAAGCAGAGAAAGATCCGGTAACAAACAAAGACAAGGTGCCCAAGAGGATCTCATGGCGCTCTAACTCAGGACTTAACCATTTAGTAGGTTGGATCTTCCACTCGTGAGCCAAATGCCGTCTTTTCACATAAAAATACCACTGCAAATAAATTATAGTTAATGACGTGCACAGTTCGACTTGATCAGGTGTCATATGGATAAGAAAATTATGCATTTTTAGCAGTCGGTCATATTCGTAATCTTTATTTCACAGTTGTTAACCAAAGACACAGTGATTACTTGAAAGTTCCCATACTTAGATCAACTATTAACCCTTCAAACAATCTGGACTAAAGCAACGTGATGAACTTTCTCATGGCAGTTATATTGCGAAATTCGAAATGATGACAAATCTGTACCCAGAATATAATCAACCTTTTACTATCAAAGAAGACAATATGTCCAAATCCCAATAATGTACGCCTGTTACAATATAATACTAGTCGATGCTGCCTAAATACTCTTTTACTTCACGATAAACGTGTTTTGTTAAAGGAACTATAGTTCATTGTAAGTTCTTATGTAATTTCGACTAGTAGTAGTAATATATGTATAAAACAATTACTTTTTAGCCAACAAGAGTTAGCAACGTGTATCGAAACGTTATCAGGCAATTAAGAACTATGAAATAGTACATTCGCACCTCATCGATAAGATTATTAGATTATATAATAAACCAACACCTCTGGTTGGATACTGGTGTAATATTATGATTTCTATTAGGGATGTTATGTAATATGCAATTTTGGATACGGATACGGAAATATGGATAATATTTTACCTGTTTCGATTACGATTACGCATATGAAATTGTTTCGGAATATCAAACTGTTTCGGATAATTTCGGTTAAGGATATTAGATAATTTAGAAATCAGAAAATATATATAATGTATTTATAAGGTGCGTTACGTCTTTTATATTTTTTGACTTTACTTCTAGTTATTATCTGGTATAATCATAGAAAAGAACAATAGAACTTAAAAATTTAATAATAAAAATGAGAGGAAATATTTGTCACAACGTGTTTCACTTAGACTCTGCCCGTATCCGAAATTATCCGAAACTTTTTTATCAAATTCGGTTACGGTTTCGGATATATTTTTATTTAGGATATCACATAGTGTTGTTACGGTTACGGAACATCATGACATCCGTAATTTGTATATACGTGGCTATACGTCAACAGCAATTCTAAAATCCATTGATTAATATTGTAAATTTTTTTTTTCATTGGTTATAATATATGAGTGACAGCGATATATCATTATATTACCTATACTATTTTCTTTTTATGACTTATATTTATTTACAAATGCCGTCATCGCTATTAACTGCTTACCCCAAAGGTCGTAGAGAATGTTTCTAGTATTAAGTGCGTTTGTTACGAGTATTGCATAAGTTATTGTATCAGTTATAATAAAAATTAAATAAATAAATATATTATTTAAATGGCTTTACTATCAATATACATGCAAATACATATTTTTTGGAATTTTTAACCATACGTTCGTCTGCCCGAGTCAACAACGGTTTACGTTAAATCCTACTTACTTTGAATGGATCTATTCTTACGCAGTGAAGAAACCCGAACGGATTTCCCCTCTTTTTTGACGTAAAGGTTGTGGAGTTGAAAGTGCAATTGACTATACAAATAGAATAACAATAAAATTATACAAGATACATGAATTAAATAATTAAATGTATTTCATTAAGCATATAAAATATCTTTGATCGCTTCAACAAAAAATTGTAGCAAAGATAAGGAAAATTACAGACCTTTATCTTACAAATGTTACTGATAAAATTAAACCATAATACCTAAGTCTATTCTAATCTATTTAATTACATAATCTTACAAAATTTAATCATTTATTAATTATTCGTATGTATAATATAACTTTCAAAAACTAAAGTTGCATGTAGAATTACCCGGGCCCAGCGAGCTGGAGACTAGTTACTTAAAATTATCCTCTGCATGTAATATAATATTGTAATTGTTATGTAAAATTCCGTTTTAATAAACGATCATACACTCACACACCCACATTGAATTCGGGCAGCAGCTCCGACACTGGTATCATTAAGAGAGTCAACTTCTCCCCATACTAGCCCTAAACTGATTTCATGTTGAGAAGATCTTAACCAGAAACAGTCAAGACTTTAAAATGTTTATGCTAGAAATATAATACAGTACCTATAGTCGAGTAACCAGAGTCACAACTAATGTAACACTTGTATTAATGCAACTGATAGGCAAAAGGGAATAAGGTGCGCTGAAGTGCACACAGTGTGCTCATGTTGAAAATTATATTCCTCCTTAATTACTAGAGGCCTTTCTGAGCCTTTATTCTTATACACGATTCACGTGGAGATAACGTGTTAAGTCTTCCGACACCTGCGAGATAGGAACCCCGCTTGGGGTTCTTGCCTAATCTGTGACGCAGCGTCGGAACGCCGTGCTATCAATACATTCACGGACGTCACGGGCTAGACCGACAAGCTAACACTTTGTTATTTCTTGCTTTATTTTACTCCAGTTAAGTTTAGCTTTAATTATTGTTTTGTTGGTTACTGTCACACAAAGTGTTTTGTAGCTACCTTCATTTTTAATTGTCCCTCTCTTAGTAAACTCAGGTTACTCAGGTTAACCGTTACACTAACGGGCTTAAAAAGTTGTGAATAAATGTACCTATTCTCAATATTTTCGCAATCTAATAACAACTTGTAAGATTTTTTTAAAATCAATTTTATTTTATCAGACACATTCCAAAACAATGTTCCCTACAATAATTAACTTTATAAAATATAACTATCTAACAATTTTCTGCCCCGGTTCACTTAGGACTTGGTTATTACAAGAAAACCAATTATAAGACGTAGAATTTACGACACTAATTAACGAAAACTAACAAATAATAGGAAAAAATAAGCCGCTCTTGATGCGACCTTGAAATTAAATACCAAGTAAATTATTATTTACAGGTAACTAGCTCTTATAAAAAGAGGTAAAGAAATGGAATAACATTTCACGGGTGAGTGGTTTTTACTAAACAAAAAAAAAAGAACAAAGAAGGCGCCACTGTATCCTTAAATAACACTACCGAAGTTTTGAAGCGAATTTCGAAAATACAAGTATAGAAAATACAATTGGGCACTCTCTCCTTTCTAAATAATCATGATCATTTGATTTTTAGCAAAAGAAAGATATATATATTAAGATATCTTTCCTAGGCACAGATTATCCAGTCTAAGAAAGAAAAAAATGCAATTTAATTACCCGTAATGATTATTGGAGTTAGCAAGGGGTTTCATGTTTCCGCCTTTATCGTTACCAAAATAGGTGGCATCTTACCATGAGATTCATGCATCAGATTCAGCTTATTTGGTAGTCTGTTACCTCGTTTATCGGCCATTGACATAAAAATATGGCATACAAATGATGAGACTTTTGGATCTGATGTGAATATACCTAAGACGTTAAGGTTTTATTTTAGAACTAGCGGGTGTCTGGTGTTCTTCGCTTCATCTAAAAAATCTACTATTTTTAAAACATAAAATGTTTATGATTTTTGTTATTCTAAAGCACTTGCATACAGAATATATTTGGTTTTGCCATCTTGAGCAACTTGTCGGTTTACCAACGCGGGAGCCATGTGTTTAGTTTTAGTCGAGCCCGAAAACTCTTTAGCCTATGGAAGGGGTTAAGCCCTTCGAATGTTACTCGTTCGTTTGGATTAACCTTCGATCAGCTTAGCCAGTACAATGATAAGCCTTTCGATCGGGTTAACCCTAACTAACCGAAGTTATTTTGTTATAGGGTTTTTAATTTGCTTAATTTAACCGCTTACATTTGGATTAGAGAAACATTTGATGGAGTGAGCCTTACAAACATCTAGGATTAATACCTAGACAGTTTGTTTTAGCAATCCCAATCAAATATTTGCCTTTATTAATTTTTATTATCAAAAAGAAATTTAATATGGTAAGTAAATACTCATTTACTACTTCTATGTATTTCCATAACATATTTTTATCCACATAATAATAGCTTAATTCGGTCTAATAATTACCTTTGTTATCACACAATTTACCGTTGAAAACCCTGGAAGGAGTTTTGATTGGGTTTTGAATTAACTCGAATTAATCAAATGAACAGCTTAGCAGCTTTGGATCAAAAACAAATTGAATACATATGTATAGAGATTAAGCCCGTTTTAGTTTGCGCTCAGTCCAAAACCGGTTATCGACAAAACCTCTTGAGGGGTTTTGAGTTAACTCGAACTAATTCAAACAAAGGGCTTAGCCATATGAGCGGTTAATGTTTGAACGGCTTACCAGTATGTAATAGTTACTCAAAAACAGTGCTAAAAATACCCTAATAAAATAAAAATCTTTTCAAGGTAAGCGGTTCCGGGCCCTGGTTTAAGTGTTAGTTCTTTTGTTTTCTTTTAGTGGTCTAATGCTGCCACATGGATGTACACAAAATTTCATATCAATTCGACGTACGGTTCAAAAGATACAAATCACTTCCACCAGCGCCACCTATCCCGCACTACCGTAACTATGTTCGTCGGAGTGGTCATGTCGCCCTTTATATGTATGCAAAGTTTCATATCAATTGAGCTAACAATTCTCGAGTTTTACGTGAACATACATAAGTAAGTCTTTAAAATAATACATCGTTTTAAGAAACATTTCTAATATACGTACAAAAGTTTATTGCTGAAATATCTTTACGATGTTAAGTTCTTCTAAAATATACATTTATGTGTGCATAACATAAGATCAAACACGCATTCTTCTTTCCCTTGGCCTATCATAACAATTACAGTCGTTTAATCACCAAGTTACTTTCAAGGTGCGCCACCTACGCGCTGATAGTCAAGAGTGAGACATGAAATCTACTTATTGCCAGCTCTCCCACTTTGCAATCGAGGCACGTAACAAACATTTCGTGTTTAAATTTTAA